>CAJQZJ010032480.1:553221-567285 GCA_907164525.1 Lophiomys imhausi
GTGGAAGGGTGGGACTGGAGGGGGGAGTAGGGAGGGGATTGTGATTGAGATGTAACTTGAACAAATAAAAAATAAATTATTAAAAAAAAAGTTAACAAAAATACCAAATAAACAAACAAACATAGCCAATATATTTAATAAATAACCAATTTAATAATAAACAAGAGTATATATGGTATAGAGATAGGTTGCTCAATTTCTTTGCTGCTGGAAGCATATATAGCCATTTAATTTAAAATGCAAATGAATTTTGTAATGGAATCACTAGTAAAATAGAATTTCGTGTACCATTTGAAGTTCCCTTACACTTTCAATTCCTTCATGTGTTAGCCATGAACCATATACTCTCTAGCTACATATTGCTTGTGGCTATCTGGTTGGATAATAGAGAAAGTTCTATTTTTCATTACTAGACTTTGGTATCATATAGATCTGATTTAATATTGTAGTTCCAATTCCTCTATCTGGATGATATGTCAAGAATATTTTATGACATCAATTAAGTGCCATGTTATGTTTGTCTAGAATTTTGAGATTGAATTAATAAGATTTCTAAGTTCTGGCTCATCTTCAGGTATTTGAACAATAAAGAAGTGCAAGATAATAAAACTATTTGAAAACAAAATGATGAAATCTCCAAAGATGCCACATAAAGAAATCCATATGAATTAATTATTTTTCAGTGGTAACTCTTCATCTGCTACATGTTCTATTTCAAGAAAGCTTCCTCCATTCATAGCATAACTAATGCTTCTGCTTCCCATATTGATCTAATGAACACTAAAAGGATTCTTCTGTTTTCTTTTCTGCTATCCTACAATCGTGCACTGCTGTCTTTGCGTTGAAAGACTAATATATGCTGAAGATGAAATGACGGCTTCAACAAATTTTAGGAATCAAATATATTTTATTATATAATAAATACAATCTGAAAATTAAATTCAAGTCTTTGAGTGGTTTTAAACAAAATGTAAGAAGCTAACATGGGAATCCTCTGTTTGATCCAAGATCCAGACAGAGAATGCAATAGTATCTGCATGATATTTACCTGGGAACAAAAAGGAGACATTAAAAGGATATTAGCAAATCACATCTTCAAATGGACAGCTAACAGTAGAAACTCATAATTAATTGTTGGTTCTTTTTCAGGTACATATTAATAATTAGTTAATTAATTAATAAGAATAGAGAAGAAAGAATTCTTTACTTCTATTTATCCAAGGGAAATTTCATATTAAGTATACAATTTGCCTCATATGCCTTCTTGGCCTACCTTTTTTTTCTGTATGTTTTTCATCTAGTAGTAATACCTTATATGTAAAGCCTCTTTGCAAAAATACCATAGTTTATAAAATGAATCTTCTTCATTAAGTCTCTTTACCTTATTTACTTTCATAGTTCGCAAAAGTCATAATTTCATTCTTGTTAAGAATGCCTTAAATCCAATTAGAGAGATGTTGATTACTACCACGTATATTTGCCACTACTGCACTCTTAGGGTTATCATGCTATGCTGGTCATTGTGGTTCATAGGTGTCATAGCTAGATTGTAATGTTATTCTTCCCTCTTTTTGAAGTCTGAATAACCCCTCCTGTTACAACAAGATTTTCTTCTTCCTCCTTATCTGGAAGTCTGTCATAATGTATAGTTCATAACTACATTTTCCTTCAGAATACTTATACTAACTGTTGCATGTAAGAGTTTTTGTTTTACAGACATTTATTGTAGAGCAGGGATTATGAAGGACTAACCTACCCTGTCTTGGCAGAGCAAGGCTGTCGACTTCCCTGCTACCAAGTTTTGTCCTTTTTGGACAGCAGTCTGTCTGCAGTTGAAGCAAGGAGTTTTTACATGCCAAGAGATAGGCTTGCCACTAATTCAACCGTCTCACACTGGAGATTCTTCGATGCTTATCTTCTACTTGGAGTAGAATAGGGGGTGCTGTTAGGAGCTGATATGTCATGACATCAAAAAAAAAAACTTAATTTAAGACCACATCTTTGAATGCCATATTCTGCAGATCTCTTGGGGTTTTTGAAGATGCCCTATCAGAGAAACAGGACCAAAAGGCTGAAGACTGATGCTGGAGTTTATGGAGAGAAAATGGGAACTGTCCAGGTAGTCACTGGTTTGTCATTTCTTAGTATTGGAAGCTGCAGGTCCTGCAATTCCTATATAATCAGATATATTTATCCTTCTCAGCTCTCTGAGGTAGTTGAAGAATAGACAGCTTGAGTCTCATAGCTAAATTTTGAGTTGTTTAAGAATCAAGAGGGCGTTCTAGATCTAAGAAGATGGTTATAATAGTGCTGCAATTTAGTATGAAAGATAAGTCAGTTATAGAACTTTAAACTCATGGAGATGGTTAGAAGGTAGAAAGTTAAAATCAGGGGCCAAATATGTATGAACTGGACATTGGGAAGGTATACTGGGCCATTTAACTCTCATAAATGTGGCATATTTAATTCTGCTGTTTTGTATAGAATTTACTGTTATAAGAGAAAGAACCATTTGTTGGATTGAAAAGGGAAGCTGTTGGGGGGGAAGAGGGTGGAAGGGTGGGACAGGAAGGGGGAAGAGAGAAGGGTTTGTGACTGAGATGTAACTTGAAGAAAAAAAAATAAAGTACTTATATAAAATTAAAAAAATAATAAAAAATGTTTTTGTTTGTTTATTTGTATTTTTTGCACCATATTTAGTAATTTTAAGATGTATATATGTTATTATAATTTCTTCAACTTAGCCATTCTTATATTTTTGGTTGTGAGCCTAGCCTTTAACGGCTGAGCCATCTCTCCAGCCCTACTTAGCCATTCTATAATGTATATGTATCTCAAAACATGTCATACATCATTAAACATACCTTATTTTATGGGGATTTGGGGACAAAGAAATAGGACAGAGTTAATGAAAATGGAGAATATAAATATAAACTACTTAAAAACTTATGCTCTTGTAGCCCACATTAAAAACATAAATAGTAATTTCAAGGTAGATATCACAAAAAGCTAGATTATGCTGATCCTACAAGTAATGGATCATTACATGTTGTTTTATAAAAAAAAAAGTTAAATTCCTGTCATTAGATTTTACCAATGAAGACAGAGGCGCCAGATGCTGTG
Source organism: Lophiomys imhausi (assembly GCA_907164525.1). Taxonomy (NCBI): domain Eukaryota; kingdom Metazoa; phylum Chordata; class Mammalia; order Rodentia; family Muridae; genus Lophiomys; species Lophiomys imhausi. The sequence goes on from CAJQZJ010032480.1 coordinate 556,345, forward strand.
TTATAAGCCAACTAGCTCGGAGAGACAGATAAAATACTCAGTTGTTCTTCCTATTCTAACAACATCCCAGAAGCATAAAGCCTTACTATTCAGTTCATGTACCAGAAAGAAAAAAGCTTAGTAGCTCACCCAGCTGACTTTCTTATTCATATGAAAACCCCTAGATGAAAAAGCCAAAAAGAACCTAGAGGAAGAAACCTTGAAGAAGAAAATCCCAAAGGAGAAGAGCCAAAGGAGGAAGCCTAGAAGGAAGAAAAACTTTGAAGGAAGAAAAACTTTTGAAGAAAGAAAAAATTCTGAAGGAGAAAACTTTACAACTCCTTCTCCTCATTGTCTTAAATAACCTCCAGCTCAATATCACTCCTATTTAATCCTTGTCAGCTGGTTTCCTGTTCTGCCTCTTGACCTAAGGTTAACTTTATTTAATCCCATGTACAGAAGGCTCTTGGATTAAATGTGTGTACTAGGGCTGAGCCACACCACAAGTACTTGTTTACAGTAAACAGAAAGCTCTATGATTAAAGGCAGAGCCATCTCACAATTAGAAACAGGTTTTTACAGTTTAAAATCTTGGGGTTCACAACGTGATAAAATATTGTACAACATTTCCCCCTTTTTGTTTAAATAAAAGAATCTTTCTAACATCAATAAAATATATACTCTCTAATAAGAATTATACTCACAATGTCCAGTCGATTTGTATTTAGTGACCTAAAATCCTTTTAGACTGTGAAACAATTTTTGTAACTACTAAACAGCTTAAGTTTAACTGTGAGAATATCTAGTTGTCAATCCCATCAGAGATCTGAGAAGGATGAATATTACCTAAACATAGAGGAATTGCAGAGGAAGTAGCTTCCAAAATTATTGACATGAAAGAGACTGCTTTCCATCTGGACAGTCACTCAAGATTTTTCTAAAACATTGGCATATTATCTTTAGTCTTCTGGTCCAGAATACCTGACAGACTTTTTTGTGAAGTAGATATTATGAAGGACATTGTTACCTGGTTGTTGCAAAGCTCAGCAGTCAACTTTCCTCCATCCAGTTTGCCCATTTCAGGCAGCATTGTACAAGGGCTTGTGTTTTTCTCCAGTGGCTTGGTTGTCACTAATGCAGCCATCTCCAAATGGAGATTCTTCAATGCTCATTATCTTCTTTGAAGTAGAATAGGAGTGCTGCCATGTCTCATTGCTAAAAAATGTCTTAGATTAATGAAACATCTTTAAATGTCATACTCTATAGATCTCTGAGGTTTCTGAAGATCATCTACCTCAATATATATGAATAGGCAAATTTATTTGTCTATAGCTATTTATTGATTAACTTAGAAACACATGTGATTAACGAAACCAGTACCTAAAAAAAAAAAAAACAGAAGTTTGATTGACTATTAGTTTGCATTTCCTAATTATCCTAAACAGTTTGTGATAGTAGCTTTCAAAAGGACTATAACTTCATAGAACTTCATATTAACAAATTACATAGGTACAATAACTTAAAAAGAGTTGATACATAATATGTTGTAAACAAAATATAACCTTAATTTTGTATCTATATACAATGATCTATGCTCATCTAACCAAAGATAACCTTAATTTTATAATACTACACCAAGATATTTGAGAAGAGATTCAACTATGTTCACAGCACCTTTATTTGTAATAACTAGAAACTGGAAACAACCAAAATGTCCCTCAACTGACGAATGGATAAAAAAAGCTGTGGTACATTTACACAATGGAGTACTACTCAGCCATCAGAAACAAGGGTATCATGAAATTTGCTGTCAAATGGATTGAATTAGAAAAGTTCATCCTGAGTGAGCTAACCCAGACCCACAAACATGCACATGGCATCTATTCACTTATAACTGAATTTTAGCTACATAGTACAGGATAACGAGTACTAAAACATTTGCACATCATCTTCTGTTTTCTGGCTCAGATTACCTGACAGACTTTTATGTGAAGTAGCTATTATGAAGGGAACAGGAACATAGGTTTGTTACTTGTTAGTGGGATACTCTGTCCTAATGGAGCTGCCATGTAGGCCCCCAGTGCAAGAGGAAGCTCTTAGCCCTCACATGGCTGCTGAACTGAAGGGGGCTGATATGCAGGGTATCCCACACTGGAAGAGTAGGATAAGTGGGAGAAAGAGAGAATGGGAGGGTGAGAGGGTGGATCCAGGAGGGGTGGGAGGAGGGGTCTGTGATGGAGATGTAAACTGAAGTAATAAATAAACATTTTTAAAAAGTAGATTTAATAATCTATCCTTTACCTATTGTTCCTACATTATTTCTATATTCCCTTTTTTTTCTTTTCAACCTGTCATAGCCTACATAAGAAAGAAAAATAGAAAATAGAAAAAGAAAGAGAGAAATTCTTGTATCTAACCTCCTATGCATTGTTTCTTCCTTGACCAAGACAATTAGCAACATGCAAACAATCCCCCTAAACAACAACAAATATCTATAATCTACTAAATGCCCCTTAAAATCACCCACCCCATCTTTTGGGAAAGGGGCATTGCTCTCTTAAAATTACTTCATGCTGATTTAGGTGTAGTTCATTTTGGGGGTTCAAAACCTGGGGAAATGGTTAAGTCTTAAGAAACCTTCCTACAACATTTCCTGTCCAGTCTTAAATGTTTCACAATTTTAATGCCTTGAGCAGTTTGTAGTCCAATGCTGATCTTTTGGTGGGAAAGTGTAGAGCTTTATTAAAGTAAGTCCTGGCTAAAAGAGTCTGTGAACCTGAACAATCTTAGTTTGCTATTTTGAAGTTGTTCTTGATGCAGATTCATGAGGAAAGAATTATTGAGTGGATTTGTGAGGCTGGAACATCTGGGCTTTTTGTCTTGTCTTATTTGGTGTCTGGTCCCTTTTCTTCAGAGATTTTAAATGTTCAGTGGTCTCTGTATTCCTTAGTTGGATGCTTTTATTCTCCTGAAAATATAAAAACAAAACCTGCCTTAACCCTAAATCTGGGGGCTTCCTTTTTGGACAGGTTATATCTTTCCTAGGGCAAACTGTTTTTTGTCAACAGAAAAAGTATTATCTTTCAGTTGAGTTCTAAAAAAAATTCTTTTGAAAGTTTGAAACTACATAAACCTTTAAATGTATGTATTTTTAGATCATAAAGGATATTTATTTTGAATTTCAGCCTGCCTTTTGCAAGCAACATTTAAATTTAAATCATCCGAAATCCTGTGTGTCTGCCTTTGCCTCCCAATTGTTGAGATTAAAGGTATGAACTACCACACCTGGACGTAAGTTTCTTCTCTATTTGGAATTTGCTCTATATCAGGCTTCTGTCTCTTGAGTGTTGGGGTAAAAGGTGTATGCCTCCCAAGTGCTGGGATTAAAGGTATAAACTATTACCACCGTGTTCATTGTCACTCTAGAATTTAGAAAACAGCTAATTTTATAGTGATGTCTCTGCTGGGATTAAAGCAATGTGCTACCACTTCCCTACTCAAATATTTTATCCAAATTATTCCAACTCTTAAAGATTTAGAAAAGAAATTTGAACTGTAGTAATCTTTAATTTACTTAAAATATTTTAAATCTCTTTGCTGTGTTTTTAATACCAAACAACAAAAATATCCTTTTTTATTTAAGAGAAAAACTTTAGTCTTTTTATGTTAGATTGACCTGGATGATGAAGCAATCTGGTGAACTATTACCTCTCTTTCGCCAGAAGATCTTTCCTGTTCAATGCTAACCTTTATCAATTTTGATGGCATCCACAGCTTGTCTTCTCCTGTGGAAACAAAGGCAAACACTATTCACCAACATTACACAGTTCCTGGTTTCCATTCTGAGGTCAACACATCTTTGAAATATATAGGTTGATTTAATTCATCAGATGTTTCTATTATTCAAAGTCTCTCAGCAGTTTTTGTTCCTTTTTCATTAGCAGTAAAAAATTAATAAAGTGTTGGTATAACCTATAAAGACTCTGGGAGTCTTTAGTACCCCTTTCCCTTTATTAAGCATATCCTTTAAAGTTGATTAGATCCTTCTATAACTGCTTGTACTCTAAGATTGCTTAGTATACCTGTAATATGCTTTATGTTGTAATAGCAAAAAATGTTTCATTTTACTAGAGACAATGCTCTAGTAAATGCTGGAGCATTGTCAATCTTAATTTGTACAAACAAGTATTCCCATAGTAACTATAACTTGTAATTAATGTGTAATTACAGAATCAATCTTGTCAAAACTTAAAGCAGTTGTCCATTGAAATCCTGAGTTTGTATCTATGATATCATCCACATACTTTGATTTTCCAAACTCTGCAAAATGAAACACATCCATTTGCCAAATTTCATTTCTTTGGGTACTTTTTGGTAATGGAGTTTGGTTAGACAAGAACACGTAGGCTATTTCCTTGGCTTGTTGCCAAGTGAAAGAAAAACATTTTCTCAAATCTTTATTGGTGTTTCTTATGATATTCTGGGGATTTTAGCACATTTACTATTAAAAGTTGATCAGTTTCATCATTACTTTATGACAGTGCGCCTGGTAGACCCCCCCAAGAGATCATGGGATCTCTTATGTGTTATATACAATTGGTGATTTCTATTTCTAATATTGGTTGCAATTGAATAACTTTCAATCTTAATTGTGAATCATCTGGCATAAATTCAGAAGTTCCAAAATGTATAACAACCCTTTCTGCATAGTGCAAGTGAGTAACTATTAAGAGTTTCATGAAAATCATTTAATACCATAAGAATAACACACAACTCTAATTTTAAACTGAATCATAAGGGCTCTGAGCCACTTTACTTATTTTTCCTGACTTACAGCCTGCTGTTCATGATTTATTTGTACAAGTATAGAATCTACGTCCTCCAGAAACTGATGTTCCTTTTACTATAGGAGGGAGAATCCTATTGGTTCTTTTTATAAATTGAGGTTTCTTGCTTTTTGTAATATTTGTCTTTTATCCCCATCCAAAAAGTTGCTGCAAGCTCTTTGCCAATATTCATTTTCTACCCATAATGAGGGAACTTTAGCATTATTTAACTGTACTAAAATTTCTGCTGGGTCTACCCTACTAATTGACAAAGTATGATTTTTCCTTCAGAATCAATTCAGACTTTTTATTTTTACATAGGCCTTCTAATTTTTACTCTCTCTGTCTTCTAAAATACCCATTCTAAGATATTGTATTATCTTCTCTTTAAATAAAAATTCCTGTGGGAGATGAGTAGAAGGTAAAAAAAACAAAATACAATCTTGCTTTGGATCCAAGAGATCCACATGCACATCCTATAATTTATTTTCTACCAAATCCAATTGTCTTTCAGCTGCAGCTGATAATTTCCTTTAACTGTTTAAATCCTTGTCACCTTTTGAGGTTTGAAATATATTACTTAGCTCTTGAGGAGTTAATCCAATTGTAGGCTGTAGCCAGTTTATACCTCCCAGCAATTTTTGAAAATCACTAAGAGTTTGTCTCATTAAGAATCTTTCCTGATTTGTACTTTCTGTGTTCAAATTTTCTGTAAACCTATCTTATATCCTAGATAATTAATACAATCTCCTATTTGTATTATTTCAAGAGCAAATTGTAGTCCTCAACAAGGTAAATTTCTCTCACCTCATCAAACATATTTTCTAAGATATCTGAATCAGCCAGTAATATATCATCCATATAATGGAAAATTTTAGATTGAAGAAACTGTTTATGAATTATTTCTCATGACTGCTCTACAAAATATTGGCATAAGGTTGGACTCTTTAACATTTCTTGTGGTAATACTTTCCAGTGATATCTCTTTATTGGATAATCCAAAGGGATTGTGAAAAAGCAATCTTTTAAACCAATTACTATCATAAGATATGATGATAGTAAAGTAGGCAATGGACTTCCAGGCTGTAAAGAGCTTATTGGCTGAATTGTGTTATATATGACTCTTAAATCTGTTAACATCTTCCATTTTCCTGATTTTTAAAAAATTAATTTATTTTTTAAAGTTACATCTTGATCAACGTCCCCTGCCTTCTCCTTTCCAAATACTATCCTCCCACTCTCCTCCTTCCCCATCTCCCCTTCCCCTTCTCCTCCTCGGATGAGCCCCCGCATATCAAACCTCATCAGTTCATCAGTCACATGAGTATTAGGAACTTCATCTTATACTGGGTACTTAGATGTGGCTGCCTACCTAGGGTAAAGTGTTCCACTAACAAGCAATAGGATCTGTAATTTGCTGCTGGGCAGCGTTTTTTTTTTTTTTTTTTTTTTTTTTTTTGGATAGTTATGCTAGGTTCCTATCTGTTTGGATCTGTGGGTTGTAGGATAGTTGTCTTGTGCTATATAGTTAATATTCACTTATAAGAGAGGACATACCAATTGTATCTTTCTGGGTCTGAGTTAGCTCACTTAGTATGAGCTTTTCTATATCCATCCATTTGCTTGCAAGTTGCATGATTTCCTTGTTTCTGATAGTTTTGTAGTGTTCCATTGTGTAAATTCATGACAGTTTATTATTTATCCATTCTTCAGTTGAGGAACATCAGGGTTTTTTTCTATTTTCTAGTTATTACAAATAAAGCTGCTAGTTGAGGAGGCATCCTTGGGGTTTTGTGAGGAATCTTCTGGATGCAGGCCCAGGAGTGGTATGGCTGGGTCTTGAAGTAGAGATATTTCAAGTTTTCTAAGATATTGCCAGACTGATTTCCATAGGGTTGTACAAGTTTGCACTCCGACCAGTAATGAAGGAGTGTTCTCCTTTCTCCACATCCTTGCCAGCATGTGCTATCCTTTGAGATTGTTTTTTTTTTAAATTTAATTTTCATTTCTTCAAGCTACGTCTCAATTGCAATACCCTCCTTACTCCCCTGTCCAGTCCCACTCTCCCACCCTCTTCCTGCTCAACCCCCATACCCTTCCTTTTTTTTTAAATGTAGTTTAAGGTATATCTTTTTCCATCCAACAGCTCTCCCTTTCAGTCCAACAAATGGCTCTTTCTCTTATAACAATAAATACAATGGAAAACAACAGAAATAATTAGGCCACAATCATAATAGTTATAGGTCTTAGCATATATTCTCAATGTCCAGTCCATTTGGTACCTGACTTTAACATTCTACTATCTAACCATCTCCATGGGTTTAAAATGCTATATCTATATCCAACTCAGCTTCCATCCTAACTTGCATCACACTTTTAAAAACATCTTCTTAGATCCAGAACACCCTCTTAATTCCTAAACAACTCAAGGTTTAACTATGAGACTCTAGCTATCTAGTATTCAACCACTGCAGAGACCTGAGAGGGATAAATATATCTGAATATACACGTAGTGCAGGGTCAGCAGCTTCCAAAACTAATAAATGACATAGCAGTCGCTGCCGGGACAGTTCCCAATTTCTCTCCATTGATCTTTGTATATTAATGCAAAATTAAGATTATATTTGGCCACATTGTTATTGATCTTTGTATATTGATACAAAATTAAGGTTCACTCTTTTTTAAGGTATTGTACCTAGGTAATGCTTAAAAATAAAATGTGAAGTTTTGGCCTTTTGCTACCCACTGTCAAAAACTGTTTAGCATAATTAAGAAAGGCAAACTATTAATCATTCAAGCATGTCATTTTGTTATGTACTAGGACAGTCTAACACAGTTATTTTCTAAGCTAATCAGAAATCAAGTTGCTAAGAGACAAGCAACATTTGCTTATCCAAATATAAGAGATAGATAGGTGGTCTTCAAAAACCTCAAGAGATCTGCAGATTATGACATTCAAAGATGTTTTCTTAACTTAAGATTTTTTTATATCGAGACATGTCAGCTCCTTTGAGTTTTTTATCTTAGCCATTCTGACTGGTGTGAGATGGAGTTTCAGAGTCATCTTGAGTTGCATTTCTCTGGTGATTAAGTATTTTGAGCATTTCTTCAAATATCTCTCGGGTTTTAGAAATTCCTCTTTTGTGAACTTTCAGTTAAGCTCTGTACCCCATTTTTGATTGGATTATTTTGCTTTCTTCGTGTTTAATTTCTTGAGTTTTTTATAAATTTTAGATATTAGCCCTCTGTCATATGTGGGTATGGTAATTATATTTTCCCAATCTGTAGGTTACTGCTTTGTTCTATTGACAGTGTCCTTGTCCTTACAGAAGCTTTTCAGTTTCGTGAGTTCCCATTTATTGATCATTGTTCTTAGAGTCTGAGTTATTATGGTTCTATTCAGGAAGTTGTCACCTGTGCCAATGAATTGAGGCTGTTCCTCACTTTCTCTTCTATTGGATTTAATGTATTAGGCTTTATGTTAAGGTCTTTGATCCACTTGGACTCAAGGTTTGTGCAAAGTGATAAATATGGGTCTATTTGCACTGTTGTAGATGTTGACACTCAGTTAGGCCAGTATTATTTGTTGAGAATGATTTCCTTTTTCTGTTGTATGGTTTTGACTTCCTTATCAAAAATTAAGTGACCATAGGTGTGTGGGTTTATTTATGGGTCTTTGATTCTGTTTCATTGATCAACTGGTCTGTCTCTATACCAGTACCATGCAGTGTTTATTACTATTGCTCTGTAGTGTAGCTTAAAATTTGGGATGGTGATACCTCCAGATGTTTTTTATTGTACAGGATTGCTTTATCTATTCTCAGTTTTTTGTTATTCCATATGAAGTTGGGAATTGTTCTTTCAAGATCTGTAAAGAATTGTGTTGGTATTTTTATAGGAATTGCATTGAGTCTGTATATTGCTTTTCATAGGATGGCTATTTTTATTATGTTGATCCTACCTCTCCATGAGCACGGGAGATCTTTCAATCTTCTGATGTTCTCTTCAATTTCTTTCTTCAAGAACTTAAAGTTTTTGTGTACAGATATTTCAGTTGTTTGATTATAGTTACCCCCTGATATTTTATATCATTTGTTACTATTGTGAGGGGTGTTGTTTCCCTAATTTCTTTCTTGGCCCTTTTAACTTTTGTATGAAGAATATCTACCAATTTTTTGAATTAATTTTGTATCCAGTCACCTTGATGAAGGTGTTCATCAGTTGTAATAGTTCTCTGGTAGAATCTTTTTTGGTCACTTATGTATACTATCATATCATCTGCAAATAGGGATACTATGACTTTTTTTCCTTTCCAATTTGTATCCCCTTGATCTCCTTTAGTTGTCTTATTGCTCTAGCTAGGGCTTTAAGTACTATGTTTACAAGATATGGAGACAGTGGGCATCCTTGTCTTGTCCCTGATTTTAGAGAAAATGCTTTGCTTCTCTCCATTTAATTTAAATTGTCTACTCGTTTGTTGTATATTGCCTTTATTATTTGTAGGTATGCTCCTTTTATGCCAGCTCTCTCCAGGACTGATTTCTTTTTTATAAGAAACTCAGGAATCACATTGGCTGGTAGATTTCTTAATAAGCTGAGCATTAACTGGTCCTTTACCATCTGTTCTACTACAAGTAGTTTTTCTTTTGTCATAGGCTATTGATCCATTCATACAGGTTTGTCAGATAGCCATTTTGAAAGTAGAGAAATTGGTGCCTTGGAAAGACCAACACCTGTTGTGTCCATGTTAATGAACAATCTGGACAGTCTGTGATTGCTCTTGATAATACTTTTTAATATTTTTCTCAAAAGCATTCTTTATTTTATGGTTTGTTTCTAAGATTGAAAGAATGTTAATCTGTGTTTTCCACTGATGCAACAAATCACATCTCCATAAATCCATAACTATATTAGCCACATATCGCTTTAATTTTCCTATTTGTACTTATGGCCCTATACATTCAACCTGCCTTGTGCTTTATTTTACCTGAGATAAAGTTCACATCCCTAGAAGTTGAATATTTCCTCCTGAGGAGGCCAATATGAATGCCAAGATTTTGGTGAAATTATTTTTACATCTGCTTCTGTGCCCACAAAACCTTCAATTTCAATGCCATTTATTTGTATTTTCAGCTTTGGTCTCTGATCATTTATAGCAGTATGTCAAAATATTGTTTTGTGGTGTCCTCTGATTTTTTTTTTTTTTACTATTTATTGAAGTTGTTCTGTCTTTGATTACTTCTAGAGCAATGTTGTTTTTAACAACAGACATTAAATCATTTAATTGTCCTGTAGATGAGTTTCTCCTATGCAGACAGGGAATGAGTGAATTGAGTTTGATGTCAGGGCCTGTAGGAGGCCCCAGGAGCATTTCCAGACAAAATAAAATGTTACCTTACCTATCCCTTGTTGATCTACATTCATTTGTTCTGTTCAGGCCTTTGCTACACATTCTGCACACTCCAGAAGGCAGGGGCCATTTTTTCAATTATTTCTAGAAAAACCAGCTTTTCTATGATCACCTTCCCTAAAATCACTTTTCAAGTGACTTTTCTTACTACAATTAAAACATTGCATTTTGATTTTTCTTAACTTTGCATTGAACCATTTTCTTTTTTTTTAATAATTTATTTTTTATTTCTTCAAGTTACATCTCAATCACAATCCCCTCCCTACTCGCCCCTCCAGTCCCACCCTTCCACCCTCCTCCCCCTCAACCCCCCCATCCTCTTTCCTTCTTTTTTTTTTTTTTTAGATTAAGGTATTTCATTTTTCCCCCCAAAAGCTCTCCCTTTCAGTCCAAAAAATGGTTCTTTTTCTTATAACTATAAATACAATACAAAACAACAGAAATAAATAGGCCACAGTTATAAGAGTTATATGGCTTAGCATGCATTCCCAATGTCCAGTCCATATGTATTTGGCACCTGACTTTAACATTCTACTATCTAACCATCTCCATGAGTTTAAAGTTCTATATCTAACTCAGCTTTCATACTAACTTGCCTCATAATTTTAAAAATATCTTCTTAGATCCAGAACACCCTCTTGATTCCTAAACAACTCAAAATATAACTATGAGACTCTAGCTATCTATTCTTCAACCACCTCAGAGACCTGAGAGGGATAAATATAT
>CAJQZJ010032480.1:577433-597448 GCA_907164525.1 Lophiomys imhausi
AGTGGTTTTTCTTGCCAAGAGAATGGCTTACCACCAATTCAATCATCTCCCACTGGAGATTCTTTGATGTTCATCTTCTACTTGGAGTAAAATAGGGGGTGCTGTCAGGAGCTGACATGTCTCAATATCAAAAAATCTTAAGTTAAGAAAACATCTTTGAATGCCATATTCTGCAGAATGTTAAAGTCAGGTGCCAAATACATATGGACTGGACATTGGGAATGTATGCTAAGCCATATAACTCTCATAATTGTGGCCTATTTATTTCTGTTGTTTTGTATTGTATTTATAGTAATAAGAAAAAGAACCATTTTTTGGACTGAAAGGGAGAGCTGTTGGGGGGAAAAATAAGTACCTTAAACTAAAAAAAAAAAAAAAAAGAAGGGAAGAGGATGGGGAGGTTGAGGGGGAGGAGGGTGAAAGGGTGGGACTGGAGGGGGGAGTAGGGAGGGGATTGTGATTGAGATGTAACTTGAAGAAATAAAAAATAAATTATTAAACAAAAAGAATATGGAACGATTGAAGGCTCTGTCTTAACTGAGACGTTATGTCATGAGGGAGATACACTGGCTCAGAGAACATTGTGAAATAAGGGGTAGTAAAATATAAAAGCTGGAAGATAGAATTCCATTTTGTAATCATGGCACACCATGGCAATCATGAACTCACAGCATCTGTCCCTACTTGTACTGGGACTACACATGCAGACCCCCCTTGCAAGCTCACTACAGTTAAGGAAATATCTCATCTTTACCACCTATTGTGTCTCTTATAACAAGTGACAGATTCTGGGATAACATGAGGCATAGTATCCACTTGAATATCCACTTGTGATCCTAGAGCACCCTAATATGTAATCCTTAACACAGAGTCATACAGACAAGACTAGTTAAACTTCTTGAAACACTATACAACACAAAAATCTAATGAATATGGAAACATATTTGTAAAGAAGAAAGATAACTATCAGGGGAAGAGGGGGGAAGGAGAATAACATTATATATATTTATATATAATATAGCAATATACACATAATATATATACATAATCCATGAAATGATTAAATAATAGGTTTATTAATAAAATACAATACATAATGCTGAGAGGAGAATTAGTCTTCCTGGGAGATGAGCACTCTAAGTCATTATCCAATCTCAAGTATTTGGCACTAAGAAAACATAGATTTGAGCATCACTAAGTGGATTCATTGGGTTACATTAATATACTTATCACATAGCAATAAAAGACATTAGTTTGATACAGAAGCAGAGAGGTGGGCATGGCGAATTTGAGTGAAGGAAAGGAGGAGGAAATTATGTAATTATTTTTTAATTAAATACAAATTATAAAAATACATTAAATATTTTTTCTAAATGTACTCAGACTTTAGCTTGTTTATTTCATATTTAGTCTAAATTTTAAATGATTTAAACTCAGGATTTGTTTTTCTTTTTGCATTTTTAGTGGTTCTGAACTTGGAGTGGTGTAATTGTATCTTTTAATATCTATTGGTTAGAAAGTCCATCTGCTTTCCTGCCTGCAAGATGTGCTGACACAATGGTGGGGCAGAATTTTTGGGAATAGCCAACCAATGACTGGTTTAGCATGAAACCCATGCCATTAGTGGGTCCCCTGCATTACACTGCCTGAATAACCAGGAATTTGAGACTGGGTAGTCCAGAGGCCTAGGGTACAACTAAACATGACTAGAAAGAAATCATTGAAATGACTCCTAATAATATTCTGTTATACTAATAGATCAGTGCTTTATCCATACATCATAAAAAAGGCTACCTCCAGCATTATTTGGGAGCGAGATAATCACAGCAAGACATTATGTGAGGAAAGTCTGTATTAGAGGTTTTAACCAGGTCTCTTCTTGGAGATGGGGGAAACCACCAGAAGAGAGAGAGGTGAGATTGAGGGAGTCAGAGGTGTTGGAGGATACCAGGAGAATATGGCTCACCAAATCAATTAAGCAGGGCTCACATGGGCTCACCAAGACTAAAGTATCAAACATGAGGCCTGCATGAGTCTCAACCAGGTCCTCTGTATATATGTTATGGCTGTTAGCCATTCCTAACAGTGGGAATGGGTGTATCTCTGACTATTTTGCTTGCTCTTGAAATGCTTTTCTTCCTATTGAGTTGAATTATCCACCCTTAGTATGAGAACATTTGCCTTGTCTTGTTGTAGGTTGTTTTTGCCTGTTTGGCTTTTTTTTCTTGGAGACCTGCTCTTTTCTGAAGAAGAAAGAGTGAGGGAGTAAGTCTGGGGGAGAAGGGAGGTAGAAGGAGTGGAGGGAGTGAAAACTATCATTAGGATAGATTGTATGAGAGATGAATATATTTTCAATAAAATTTTAAAAAAGAAAAATATTTAATTCACAGAAAACTTTATATAGAGTGGATAAAATAGTGAATATAGAGTGGATAAAATAGTGAATTAAACGTTTTTTCTTTCTTAATAATAGTAATGCTAAATAGAAAATAAATTTCACAATTAAACATTATATTAGTTAATATCCATGAATTTTAAAATCTCCCCCATTGCTGGTCGTCTATGTTTGTACATTGTTGTTTTTCATGTTTCAAATATGTAAGAAGATAATTTTATGTTGAAACATCAAATAATGACAAATACCTTTGTATTTCTTTTTGAACACTGATAATTGCTTTGCAAGCACCAGTCCACAAGAATGCTTCTACAATTCCTAATTAGGAGTTAGCATATACAAACAGTAATGTGGTATTTGGAGAGTAGAAAGATAGAAAAGAAATTTCATGATATTTCTATCTTACATCTCTGGATGCATAACACAAACAGAACCTGTACTCATTCCAGGGCTTCTGTTCTCATTATCACATGCACACTATTGGTTAGAGATGCAAGGATCATATTGAACTGTTAAAGAAGTCTTTGACTTGGGCTTAGTAGTTTTTAAAATAGTTAAAATGCATAACTGGAGAAGTCTGTGTAATAATTATTGAAGGAAAAAATTTGTTCAAAAGAATTTTATTCTTTAGGCTTGTTCCAAGCTCCACAAAACATAGTTTAAAGATAGCACCTGAGAGCTTCTTAAACATTTAGATTCTTGGGTCCCATTTTTACCACTAAGACTTGGTCTGTGATAAAATGAAATCTAAGATGACCTATTGCTTCTTATGCACATGAGCAGTTGAGAATCAATGATGAAAGTGATAGTGGAATACACCGAAAATTATTGTTCGTTTACCTTAACAATTGCTATCACTTCTGCAGGTGACAATCAAACTGAGTGCAGAACGAGAAATCATTTATCCTTCCACAGAGTTGTGCTTCACATGTGTAGTTCATTTTTACATTTATTGTCAATTCTGAAACTATTATCATTTGACATTGTTGAACTTTTATGTTTCAGCTAATACCTCACTAAGCCTGTTTCAGCTTCCCTTTGAACCATTACAAACATATTACTTTTCTTATTTTAATGACATTGCAAACTATTAACACCCGTTTTCATATAGACAATTTATTTCCTGTTATTGTTTAGATATATTAAGAGAAATAATTGCATTTTACTGTTTTAGTGTATATTGATTCTACAAAAAGAACATTCAAAGCAATTTGTCAAGGATGATGTCTGAGGAATAATATGCTAAAATCAAGTAATTCACTCAACAAATGTTTTGTGCATATCTCTAAATTTCCACTTCTAAATAGTAGATATTTCATACTGAATGAGATTGATGGAAAAATCTTTATTCTCAAAAGTTTTATACTGCATATACAGAGGATACATGTTGAGTAAGCAGAAATGCAACTGCATCAATTTCGGATATTAAAAATAAAACATGGAAATTATAAAAGAGGAAAATGAGCCACAACAAGAAGTAAATACTTTGATCTGCAGGCTTAATCCGTTAGGTTATATGCCCAACTTCTCTTTTCATTCATGTTGATTTGAAATGCTTTGTCTAGTTATTATTTTATGTTACTTTTCCCCAGAAATACTAGTTTCATTACTCTTAGGTTAAAACCCAGGAATAAATTGCAAGATTTAATCCTTATATCATGAAGATATTTGATTCAAAGACAGTAAGATAGAGACAAAGGAAAACTTGGTTGTTTTGTAAAAAATGGTTCAGGTTATACGCTAAATGTTAATGTTTTCAATATGATTTTAAGATGTACCATCTGTTAAATTCTCCCTTTTAAACTGAAACCTAAAGAGGTAAATTTATGTCTCACTTATCATACATCATAGATAAAAGTAATATAATTAATAAATGTATGACTCCTCATTACAGAATTTCTTCTCTAAAATTCAGTTTCATAACTATAAAGAAAAGAAGTATATGTAAGAGAGGGACAAGAGAAAAACAGAATTTGATTGGCAGAGGAAATAGTTAGAAACAAGATGACAAGGGAACACTTGGGGGAATTTTGATCAAAATTTTTAAAAATTGAAAGTAATAAGATATCAGACATCTGAAAGAGGATTGGCTAAAATCGTGCAAAATTGGGTATGCAGGGTCTTTTTAGGTCTCTATGACTCTTTTATGACTGTTTATGCTAATGAAATAGGAAACAAAGTAAAAAGAAGAGTCATTGATATGTTATTTATTATATGTTACTATTACATAAACTGCCATTAATATATATTATATCCCAATACAGTGTGTGTCATAAATATATATTGTTCTTTCTATGTTTATAAGTATGATTTTTGTTCATTTTATTATTATCTTATATATTTTTATTTTTAGTAAATTAAAGCTTCATATGTTGTGTTGTAACCACTTATAATCTCACACTTTGTCAAATTATGCAAATTTACAGTGATGGGATCAACTCTAGAGCTTTATGCATGTAGATAAGTGCTTTACCACAGAGCTTTACATGTAGCATGTTGTTTTATTAATCATCCAATTAAAATACTTCCCACTAATATTTTGACTTGTGTGTCACATTGCTATATTCAATAGTCTCATTCAGTCTTTACCCTTAGATTAATGTTGGCAGAATATGTTGGCACTGATGCTTATTTTTTCATTACAAAACCACCAATTTCTTTACTTTTAGACTCTGATTATGGATATTGACAAATGGTTGGCCTTTAAATAAAAGCAGTAGATGCAAAAGTACATATACCAGCTTCCCTGTCCATAATGACCACATGATCATCTTCCTCACCTCCATACTGCTTCCACACAGTGATCTTCTACTGAAAATAGCTAGCCAACATCCTTATTCAGAACAAATATAATAAATGTTCTGAGTGTTATTCTGGTTAATCTACATCTGATTATATGAACCATCTGATACCAGATTCAGGTCACTTAATCTCTCTCTCTCTAACTTTTTAAAGATTTTTCAATTTATTGCAATTTTTAAAAATGTATTTTACTTAAACACATTTTTTCATATATCCAATTTGTACTTGTGCATACTTACATATATATAAAAATATATTTGGCAATTACAAACTGAAAGTAAAAACATAATATCCTAAACGTATTGAATGTGTACAGGGTAGAATTGTTTTAAGTGATTTTCATAATCTCTCATCACTCCCAATCAGGTTTCCAGGACCTAGTTATGTGAGCTGCATACATGGTTAGGTAGTTAAATTGAACGCACAGCATCAAGTTACAGGGGGGAAAAATATGAAGAAAATAAGCAAACACCTGCTGGGTCATATTGTTAGTTTGGTGGTTGTGAATTTCAATTTGTCTCTGAAAGCTGTTTGTTTAACATCATGATGGGTAATTCAATTGTACCAGGATGAGATTCTTGATTGTTGTTTGGAGATGGGGAAATACAATATAAAATGTTTCCACCATTTGATTCAGTTATATTTGTCACTTCTGGTTGAAATAAATGTTGAGACACAACATTGTACTGTGGCTGAAAACAGGTATGTATCAAAGTTTTCCATTTTAAACTAGTTCTTGCCATCCTATATAATTATGTAACATTCATTACTTATGAATTGAGTTTGTCTGTTTTTGTTTTTCAGGGAAATGACTACAGCATGTCAGGAAAATGGGTACTAATTATTGCACACTGTGAAGTATGGAATTTGTCCTTTCTGATCCTGACAGCTGGAACACGAAGCCCTGACCCTGTGGATTCAGGTTTCAGTGTTCTTCATTCAGACCCTTGGCATGGACCCAGAGGAGCTCTGTGTCACCATGTTTGCAGATCAGTGGGCCTGGCCTCCTGGCTCGTTGCTACATTCCTCACTCTGTTCAGGACCACGAAAAGTTGAAAAGTGGATGCATACCGAAATAAAGGCAATTTATTGTGTTGCAAAAACATAAAAAGACATTTCAATGGTCATCTAATTTTAAAAATGAAATGTTATAATCTATATCACTTTTTAAAATGCTGTAATTATAAGGACATCTGCAGAATGAATCACTGGTGTTGAGGGCATGTATGATCAAGCCTGATGAGCTGAGTTTGAATACCAGGATTCATATAGTAGACAGAGAAAAATTAATCATGCAAGTTGTCCTCTGACCTTCACATGTGAAACATTACATACATGTACTACCCTTAAAATTAGTTAATTAATTAATGAAATACATGAATACATACTATGTAATACAATTAGAATTCTATGTATCAAAAAGTATCCATTTTCTGAATCTTACATCAATCAGATGGATCCAGAGTTTGAACATCTGGCTAAAAATTTATGTAGGAAACTTATATCCCAGGCAAATAGCTATTCTGCTTGGATATTTAAGTTAGTCATGAATTACTTCTTCTGTATACTTTTATATTCTGTGGTCTCAGAGGTAATGAATATTTTGACATCTATTCCCAAACATTCATTTTTCTTTTCTCTGAATATAAGACATCTACTAGATGACTAATCTATGTATCTTTAGCAGAGCTTGATGTCAGGTGGATATTAAATACTTAGTATATAATTATGTAACTAAAATAAATGATTAATGTAAAAAATATAAGAAAAAGACCACAGTTCATTCAGTTGTATTACAGAAGGTAGTATAACAATAAAATATTAAATGTAGAAGTGAATGTAGTCCTCCAGTTTGTGCTGTGAAGGCATACTTTTAAAGTGTTTATTTTAAAATCTCTATATACCTTCCAAACCACCAGCCCTGGGGATAGGAAAAAAGATATTATTAGAGACAAGGTGTAGACATCTTTAGTCATAGGTTCTTGGGGTAACTGGTCAGTAGTCCAGACAAATCAGCATACAACCCAGCAATCAACAGCAATGGGTACACAGCTAACAAGGATCACCAGCAAGGACAGTTGAAGAAGCAGTGGCTTTGGCGGCCCCAAACAGGGTCGACCTGGATCAGCCCAACCTGGGCAGCAATCTTCAGTAGAACTTGGCAGCAACAAACTTTGACAAAATGTTGTTTGGAGGTTTTTTGAAGCAAAGCTGCAATGAGAAGTGATGCGAAGCAAAAAGTCCCTCCACATTTCTGGGGCCTCCATTTATAACTTTGCTTTATAATTGGCTACCTCACATCCTCCACGGCACTTCCTGTTGATCAAGATCTTGTGCTCTCCAAGGAGTCTGCCCATTAAAAGGATGTTTTCCTGCAAAAAGCATTTTCCCAACATGTGACAGTTTCTGGTGGTAAAATATCACAGGCTCTTCCATCAGGATGTTTTGTGTTCCCCTTTCATGAGTCTCTTTTTAAGCAATGTACAAAGCACCCCTACATCCCATACTTGAGACCAAACAAAGACACCTTCATTCAACACAACCATGTTATTAAAGAGATCATAACTTCCACCACAGTGCTGTTTCATGAATATTTTCTAAGTAAACTTACCTACCAGATGTTGTTATAGATGTATAAGTTAAGTAACAAATGAGTCAATTTAAAATATTCTAAGGGGGAGGCAAGATGTTGGCAACTGGCAAGAAAACAATCTGAGCTACGGAAAGTGAGCTAGATCACCACAGAAATGTACTAGTGCTGAGCAGCAGTCTGAGAGGTATGAGACAGTCTGGACTCACGTGAAATATTCAGACAATAAAAGTCCATTTGCTAGATATCCAGACACTCAGAAAAACAGAATGGCCAGACAAAGGAGCAGGAGAATTTCTTACCATACTTGGAAGAACCTTTGGGTCTGTTTGAATCGGGACCACAGCTGGAGGCTCTGACCTCCAGACAGAGGTCCTTCTCAGCATTCTGAGCCCCCAGCTTGCACACAGTCCATCCAGCACCCAAAATAGGATTAGCAGATCCACAGGATGGTAAGTTCAGAATGTTTTCCTCTGGGATTTATAACATGGTGGCCTGTGACTGACAAATGGGTGGTTGAGCTAGGAGGCAGATGAGCTGTCTTGGGTCATGGTACTGTTGTTGGGTCATAGACTCCATTTTGGTTTCCCTTGCTAATTTTCCATGCTCCTCGGCCAGGCACACAGTCTACAGCAACAAGAGTTCCTGCCCTTAAAGAGTGCAACAGTTCTAAGCCATTGCATGACTGCCAGAGTGATGCAGGCTGCACTGGGTCAAAGTGTTTCTGGCCAAGAGGCTCAAGCTGTGTCTGGGATTCCCTGGGAGCCAAAGGGGAAGAGTAGGACCACAGACCTTATGCCCAGGCTGCAGAGAAACTGTTAGTGTTCGTTACACTGTTAGTTCAGGAAAGCTGCCCTAGAGCGTAGTGCTTCTGGCCAAGAAGCACTGTTGGGGAAGGTCTAATAACTTTGCTTCTGAAAGGCTGATTTCAATGCTGAAATCTTGTCACCATCCCTTCTGAGGCATTCTCTTGATTGGTTAATAAAAGTCACTGATGGCCAATTAGCTGGGCAGAAAGAGTATAGGAAGGTGGGACTTCCTGAGATTAAAACAGGAACCCTGTGTTTTACAGAGAGGATGAGACAAGGAAGACAAGGAAGATAAGGAAGACACCAGGAGACAAGGAAGCAGATAGACGTATTTGAGAACACTGGAAGGTAATCACAGGTACATGGCTGTTTAGGATTAGGTGATCTGGGTTAATTTAAGAGTAGCTAATTGAGAGTCTGCCCAGCTAAGGGTTAAGCATTGAAACACTAAAAGACCTTGGTGTATTTAGTTATTGGGGAAAGGACCTCAGCAGCTTATACGCCATCAGTCCCAGCAACCCAGGGCTATCAGACTCCTGGACTCCTGGTGAACTCCAGCTAATCTCCTGCCAAGCTGCCGGTAATTCTACCAGCCTAATATAACAACTTATATTCTTTAACAGAGTTCAGGTTACAGCTGGTGTAGACCATCCTTGGTCTGGGCCTATTTCTCCAGGATAAATCAGGCCAACAGTTAAGGCAGGTCAGGCCCTTCAGCTGATATTCTGCCAAGCCGCCAGCTTCTCTGCTGGCCTAATCTTACAGTTTTTACTTATTAATAAATACAAGTGATAATTAAATTGCAGTTACAAGTGGTGCTTAAAGTTGGAAAGGCATTATTTGGTAAGGGTAATTTGATTTTTAAAACTATAGAGAAAACTGCAGATTTTGAAACTATCATGCTGGTTGTTGACAATATGGCAATGTTTGTTGCTGACCTCTATACTGTTTTTCAATTAGACCAGATGTTTTATGGTGCTTACTTTTTTTTCTTTTATTGGTTTCTCATAAGGAAGAAGTTTGTTACACAATTTAAAAGTATGCAAATGCAGATTGAGGAGTTTAAGAAAAATCTGCCAGGATAGATGACTGGAACTGAGAAAATGCCATGTTCTTTCCTAGGTAGGTCTCCACAGCCATTGGGTGTACCAGTAGAAGACCAGATAGGTAATGGTGTTAATGTGGAACCAAGTGTGCCCCCAGAGGAGATGTGTGGTACTACATAATCACCATCAGCTTTTCCTGTTATGCTTCAATTTAGGCTTGGTAATAATGGTCAACTCAATCAGGAGTTAACATGGCATCCAATAGACATTTTTGATTTAAAAAGATTTAAGGAATCCATTGTCTCTTATGGAATGCATTCATCATTCGTTAAACAAATGTTAAATAATTGGGCTATACAAATATGGTCATTCCCCAAGATTGGAAGGGACTGATATCAGCTGTGTTAGAAGGTAGCCAGCAATTGCAATGGTTGTCATGGTGGATACATAAAGCCACAAAATTAGAGCAACAAAATATGGAAAGGGGTATAAATGTCACAACCAACCAAATGCTTAGTGAGGGACCTTATGTTGACATTAGGTTACAGACTCAATTTGAGGATGTTGTGATAGAACAATGTCATGTTATAGCCCTGAGAGCTTGGGATAGGGTTGCTGAGGCTGGGAAACGATTTACTTTATTTACTAATATAATGCAAGGTCCTCAGGAAACCAACTTAGACTTTTTAGAGAGATTGACATCAGCTTTGGAGAGAGATATAAATAACCCTGATGCCAGACAGGACTTGATAAATAAATGCCTTGGCATATGAAAATGCAAGTGCTCAATGTCAAAGTGCAATTAGACCATTGAAAGCTCAAGGAGCCCCAATAGATGAATGGATAAGAGAAACAACTGATATTGATTTCAGTAGCATCAGACTAATATCATAGCACAAGCCATTGCTAGGGGTCTTAATGAGTGCTTTAAAAATGGTGAACTTGGTCATTTCCAAAGATATCATTAGGGTGAAACCTCCAGAACTTAAAATGACAGGTGCTTGGACTCTGCAGAAAGGGAACATAAAAGGTCGTAAAAGGGAAGAAATGGTTTGAATAATAAAGGAAGATTAAGGTCTTTAAGATTTTGTACTTATGGTAAAGGTAAACACTGGTCCCAGGATTATAGAGCTAAAATGGATGTCAGAGGTAACCCCTTCCAGGGAAATGAGAGGAGGGGCCTACTGGTTCAAGGCTCTGCAACAAAATCTATGAACTGTCATCCACCAGTCAGTCAGAGAGAAATGAGCAATCAGGAGGAAAAACAAAATTAACTATTACTGATCTTTTGTATGCTACTGAAGGCAGTGCAGCTTTATATCTGGCCACTGATGAATCTATTACATTATCCAAATCAGATGAATGTTATAAGTTCACCATTTGTGTTTATGGTCCTTTACCATCAGAGACAGTAGGATTAACTTTGGAAGAAGTGGAATAACTTCCCAAGGATTTAGTTTGCATCCATATATTATAGATGGAGATAGCAAGGAAGAAATTAAAATTATGGTATCAGTAGAGAAAGGGATGAAAATTAATGCAGGGGATAGAATTTCTCAGTTGCTGTTGTTATTTTATATCAAGGGCAAGGCTGCTCCAATAGAAAGAAGAGGAGCATTTAGGAGTACTAGAAAACATGTATATTGGCAAACAATGCTGAATGATAAGAGACCAAAATTAAAAATACAAATGAATGGTATTGAAATAGAAGGATTGCTTGACACAGGAGCAGATGTTACTATCTTCTCATGGGAGCCTTGCAATCCAAAATGTCCACTTCAAAAGGCTCCCACACATTTTATAGCAATTGATAAATTATCTCAAATAAAACAAAGTGTACAATTGCTTAACTCTGTGTGGGACCAGAAGGACAAACAGGGAAGTTGAGACCTTATGTGGCTGATGTACCCATAAATTTATGAGGGAGAGATCTCTTACAACAATGGGTTATTCAAATTAATATTCCTTCAATGACAGAAATAACAAATGATTAAATGATGAATGCTTCTGGGGAAGGTATCATATGAGTACCCAACAACAATCACAAGCTATGTCTAATTCCACACACAGGATACCACAGACATTGAGATTATAGATAATTTTGAGGAGGTATTGATATGTGCTCAACAACAATTGCAAACTATGTCTAGTGTCCAAACACAGGACACCCCAGGTATTGAGGTTGCAAATTTGTACTAGTGGCCACTGCTGAAATTCCAATAACCCTACCCTTGAAATGGCTATCCAATAAACCAGTGTGGCAAGAGCAGTGACCTATAAGAAAGGAAAAATTGGAGGCTCGTGATCAGTCAGTAAAAGAACAGCTGGAGGCTCATCATATAAAAGAGTCTACCAGCCCCGTGTTTGTGGTAAAAAGAAATTGGGTAAATGAAGAATGGTAACAGATTTAAGAGCTGTGAATAGAGTAATTCAACCTATGGGTCCTTTGTGCCTGGTATAACTTTACCTTCTCTATTACCAAAGGCATGGCTTTTAATAGTAATTGATTTAAAAGACTGCTTTTTCTCAATTCCATTGCATAAGAATGATAGGGAAAGGTTTACTTTCTCTGTACCTACTCTTAATAACAGTAGACCAATCAAGAGGCATCATTGGAATGTGTTGCCACAGGGAATGTTGAATAGTCCAACTCTGTCAATATTTTGTACAAAAACCATTAGAAATAATTCATGAGCAATTTCCTCAATCTACTATCTCTCATTATATGGATGATATTTTGTTGGCTGATTCTGATGTAGTTATTTTAGAGAACTTATTTAAGCAAATGCAAATAATTCTACCACTATGGGGTTTAAAAATTACTCCTGAAAAAATAAAAAGAGGAGATTCAATATATAATGCAAATAGGCCCATATTTTGCCTTACACAAAACTTAAGACCAAGTGGATCAAAGATCTTGACATAAAACCAGACACATTAAATCCTATAGAAGAGAAAGTGGGGAAAAGCCTAGAACTCATTGGCAGAGGTGACAACTTCCTGAACAGAATGCCAATAGCTCAGGTTCTAAGGTCACCAATCAATAAACGGGACCTTATGAAACTGAAAATCTTCTATATGGCAAATGACACTGTCATTATAACAAAACGTCAGTCTACAGAGGGAAACATTCTTCATCAACCACACATCTGATAAAGGGCTAAAAGCTAAAATTTCCAAAGAACTCAAGAAAGTAAACACCAAGAAACCAAGTAATCCAATCAAAAATTGGGGTATGGAGCTAAACTGAACTTTACAAAAGAGGAATTTCAATAGCTGAGAGACACCTGAAGAAATGTTCAACATCTTTAGTCATAAGGGAAATGCAACTCAAAATGAGTCTGAGATTACACCTCACACCTGTCAGGGTGGTTCAGACAAAAAACTCAAGTGATAGCACATGCTGGCAAGGATATGGAGAAAGGAGAGCACTCCTCCATTGCTGATGGGAGTTCAAACTTGTAAAACCCTTTTGGAAATCAGTGTGGCAATATCTGAGAAAAGTGGAATAGTTCTACCTCATGTGAATCCTCTTAATACTGAAAGTATAAATTTTCTAATTCTTTGAATTAAGTTGGTTATTGCATGAGAATTTTATCCACTTCATTCATCTGCTCATTTCTCCTAGGAACTCCCAATTCTAGCACAGTAAACAAGTGGTACCATGAACAGGGACCTAAAGTTGGATAAGAGAATGCAAACTCTCCCAGAAGATTTTGATAAAGTTGGTGCAGAAGCCAGGGAAGATGTAGCCTCATGTCAAGGCTATTCATCATTTTTTTAAAGAAAAGAAGAACATGAGTACTAAAATCTAAACTATTCTATTATTTCCAAGTTTTTTATGATTATAGTCCCTGGTTTTCAAAAGAAGGAACTTTAGATGAATAAGTATTGGGTTTAGGTTTAAAGAATATTGAAAAGGCA
Organism: Lophiomys imhausi; assembly: GCA_907164525.1. Taxonomy (NCBI): domain Eukaryota; kingdom Metazoa; phylum Chordata; class Mammalia; order Rodentia; family Muridae; genus Lophiomys; species Lophiomys imhausi. The sequence goes on from CAJQZJ010032480.1 coordinate 591,000, forward strand.
CATGAACAAGGGGAAAATATTCATGTTCAATTTTGGGTCACTTGACCATTTATTTGGACTGTTTAAAAAATACTTAAGGTACTGCCAGACTCATTTCCACAGAGGTTGCACAAGTTTGCACTTCCTCCAGCAATAGAGGAGGGTTCCCCTTTCTCCACAACCTCCCCAACATGTTCTGTCATTTGAGATTTTGATCTTAGCCATTCTGACGGGTGTGAGATGGAATCTCAGAGTCATCTTGAGTTAGATTTCTCTGATAATTAAGGATGTTGAGCATTTCTTCAAGTGTCTTTTGGTCATTAGAGAGTCCTGTTATGTGAATTCTCAGTTTAGTTTTGTTCCCCATTTTTATTGGATTATTTGGTTTCTTGGTGTTTAATTTCTTGAGTTCTTTATAAATTTTGGATATTAGCCCTCTGTTGCATGTGTGATTAGTAAAGACCTTTTCCCAATCTGTAGGTTGCCATTTTGTTCTAATGACAGTGTCTTTTGCCTTATAGAAGCTTTTCAGTTTCATGTGGTCCCATTTATTGATTGTTGGCCTTAGATCCTGAGCAATTAGTGTTCTGTTCAGAAAGTTGTCAGCTGTGCCAATGAGTTCTAGGCTTTTCCCCACTTTCTCTTCTATAAGATTTAATGTGTCTGGTCTTTGATCCATTTGGACTTAAGTTTTGTGCAAGGTAATAAATATGGGTCTGAAAATCATTCTGACTATATCTTAGAAAACATGGACACTCTACCTCAACACCAAGCCATACCACTCCTGGGTATACTTTCAAATGATTCCTCACCAAACCACAAGGCCATCGCCTCAACTATGCTCACAGCAGCTTTACTTGTAATAGTTAGAAACTGGAAACAACCCAGATGACCCTCAACTGATAAGTAGATACAAAAAATAAAGCTGTGGTACATTTACAGAATGGAATACTATTCAGCCATCAGAGGAAAAAAAAAATCATGCAATTTGTTTCAAAATGGATGGAACTAGAAAAGTTTGTCCTGAGTAAGCTTACCCAGACGCAGAAATATGCACATGGCATCTATTCATTTATAACTGGATTTTATCCATATAGTACAGGATACTATCCTACTATCAAGAGACTGAAAGGAACAGGAACATAAACTTTGTTACTTGTTAGTGGGAAACATTTCTATAGTGGCACTGCCATGTAGTCCACCAGTGCAAGAGGAAGCTCTTAGCCCTCATATGGCTGCTGAACTGAAGGGATCTAATATGTAGGGCACCCTACCCTGAAGATGTAGGATAGGTGTGAGAAGAGAGAGAGGGTGGAAAGGTGAGACTGGGATGGAGATGTAAATTGAAGTAATAAATAAATATTAAAAAACAATACAAAACAAAAATGATTAATGAATATAAGAAGAATATTAATCATTCTTAGGAATGGAAAAGATGGATAATTCCTTGAATGAATATCAACTAGATGATCAAATCTTAAAATCGCTAAAAGAGGGAAAAATTAACTTATCCTCTTTCAGGAAAAATCAAAAGGAAAAACAGCACCACTGTTACCAATGCCAGGGACTGCTCTCTAAGCTTCATTATAGCAGCATCATTTATGTAGTGTAATTTCAATCCAGGAATATGTTTGCTCTGTCAATGGATCACATCCAAAGACTTAGGTCAATGTGATCTGGCTGGAATATAGACATGCCCCTCTGGCTGGGATATAGACTTGACACACCTTTAATAATGCTGACTGGGGTTTAGTACACACCTTTAATCCCAGAAAATGGTGCCTAATTGAGGGGTAGAAAAAAATCATGAATCAGAGAAAGATTTGACAGAATGAGTCAGAGATAGAATATGTCCAACTCTCATGAGAACTGAAAGGAAAGAGAAGCTACCTAAGAGCAGCAAATAGAAAAAGAGGAAGGAGGAAAGTTAACAGGGACATTATAGTAGAGTTCGGGAGTATAATACAATTTGGTGCAGTTCAGTTGAGTGCAATTGAGTTTGTACAATTCAGTTCATAGAGTTCAGAAGCAGTTTTTTCAAATAGAGTAATTCAGTGAAAAGTAGAGAAAAAGCCAGTTTGATGCAGTCAGCTTGGAGAGCAGTTATGAGCCAGAACAGCTGAATTGAACTAGCCATCCAGAGTTAAGAAAGACCTAGAAAGGGTCATCTTATTCAGCAGTAAGTCTCAGAACCTAAAAATATTCTAGTTCTAGGGCAGCAGACAGAGACTGGAAGCTGAAGCCTTCAGAGTCCTGGCTTGGAGAAGATTAGAATTCATGAGGGTTAGACACTTCCATGTTTAGGCCTACATATAGGTAGAAAACACTCTGGGTTCATCCCAAGCCATATATATATATATTAGTAAAGCTTGGGTATTACTCTCAGATCATCTCCTCATCAGAAGAAATAAAAGCAACATTTCCACCTTTAGATATGTACACTCCATTGCCTGAAAATGAACTTGAAGCCTGGGGTAGGGGATTTGATAATTAAGCTGATCTTAAATTCCATCCACCACCTGAGGAGGTATTAGGAGAACCTACGAAAAAGCTAACTTTAAAACCTAAGCAAGCTAGAACAACGCAGGAAAAGGGAATTTGTTTAGCTATTCCTCCCTTGGCTCACAAGATGTGGTTGATATTTCCAATACATTAACCAAACTATTTAGAACTCTAGACAAAAAATAGATATTGGACACTCCTCCCATATTATCTTGAGAATCAAGAAAAGAACAACAACTACTTGAATATAGACTGAAGAAGGCACTTGTGTGTCATGTGGATTCTTTACTTTCTTATTTTTCCCACTAAACTGTCTTCTACAGATATTATAGTACAAGAGGATAAACCTATGCAGTAGATTTATTTACACCATAAGGGCCAGGAAATATTAACTGTTTACCTTCTTTTTCAACTAGTAAATCATGAGAGTGCCTAATGTCAAAAATCATATAGACTTGATCCTTGGTATATTACCTTTATCTATCAATCACTTTTAAAGAATCCTATATGACAATGGATTTTTAAGTTTCTTTTGCAGATTTTGTAATCACAAAAATGTCCAACCCTCCCTCATTAAAAAGGCAGATACTTCTTTTATTGATGACTCATTCAAGCATATACTAGGGACTCATGGTCCAGATATTCATTATTCTATTAATACTTCTTTTTCAGAAACCAAGTACATGCAATTGGGTGCTTTAATTCACCTATTATGGCTAATTCATAAACCTTTAAATATCATTTCAAATGTTGCTTATGTTGAAGGATGATTTCCAGCAAAAGACTCTGGCACAGTTTAACTTCCCAGTTCTTATTACAGGAGAAAATCAGCAAGATAATTAACTTTCCCTATTTTTACTTCTTCACAAGAAAATTAGAAAGGGTTATGTATCTGTCATTGCAGATGTATCCACTGAAACACTATAGGTTCCTTTTCAGATGCTCAGGCCCAGATCATCAGAAATCATATCTGCTCACCAGGGGCAAAGTTAAGGCCCTACATACTCAGAGAGAAGTTATTCTACAAAATACACAGAGCACTATGTCACCTGAGAGTCTTTTTTCTAGTAATGCTAGCTGCTTTGATCTGTGCCTCTGCAGTGGCTACCTCTGAGCTCTAGTATTCATTTTATCTTTCTCATCTTGCTTTGCTTCAACTTGTATATTAGATAAATTAAACTCCTATTATCTTTATTAACAACTCTTTATTTATGCCTGGACCTTGGGACTGTAATGGACTCTTTTATTTACCTGAAGAAGGGAGTGTTTTTAAGATTACCTTGGGATTTCAATCATTTTTTAGTTGTACAGAACATCAAAACAGTCATATTCCCTATTAAAAGGAAATATGGACACATATTCTACAAAATAACAGACCTATTAAACATGCGGGTGTCTTTTCAACCTATTTTCTTTAATTCTTGAATAATATAATAATGTAACCAATAGTACTGGTCATAGTTTGGATCCTAGTGCCATATTTTTTTTTGGTGCCAGAATATTAAACACAATGCTCTCACTGCTCTATCATTATTATGTTTATAATTTTGTTTGCATATAGAATACTCATACAGCAGATACCAATTACATTTATCTATGACATCTCAAATCAAAGGCATTCCAGATATCCTGATATTTAAGTTTTTAAATGAGATATTGGAACAAGGTCCACAAATGAAATCAAGTTAGGAGATTTCTGAACATTTGTGAGAAAACTCCAAGCCAAGAGTCTTGTGATCTCATTTTCTTCTAAGTACAAAATTGTCCTTAGAATTTATTTTCCTACCCCTCCCACATGTAGCAGATAGAGGATAAGATTGAGTTTATTTCAGATTGTTTTTACAACTGGCTATTGTTATTTGTTTATATACCTCTGTTGATAAGCATGTTTCTGCCATGTGTGGGATGCATACTACATATGGTTTGCCCTTGCTATTGTTCATTTACTCATGTGAGTCTTCTTGTCCATCAGGTATAAATTGTCTGATGCTCTGAATAAAGCTGGTTATTGCAAGAGTCTTTAGTTTACTTCATTAATTGATTCAATTCTACCATGTCCCATACCCCCTTCAGCAGTAAATAGCATATATTATTGAACATTTCATGCAAACAAAAATAATATAACTTTTTCTCATCACCTCATGGAAATTTTCTCAAATTCACTACACACTGGGACTAAAAGCAAGTCTAAACTGACATAAGATCATCCTCCACCCTATGTGACTACCATGAATAAAAGCTATATATATATATACAATAATGGAAACAACAAAAAGCTTATGAACTAATTGAAAATAAACAACCCATTACTGAATGAAAAACTGATAAAGGCAGACATTAAGAAGGAAATTACAAATGTTTTAGAATTGATTGAAAATGGGAAACACACCATACCTAAATTTTTGTGACAAAAAGAAGACAGTACTAAAAGTGAAGGAGATAAACAGGGTATAAATTGGAAATGAAGAATTCAAATAATAACCACTTTCAGCAAAGTGTCTGGATACTAAATCAGTGCACAAAAATTGTAGCCTTATTTTATAGAAATGACAAACTGAGAAAGAAATTAAAAAAACAATTTCTATTGTAAGTGAAAGGATTGTATGATTAAAAGCTGAGGCACATGGAAGAAAATAAACTTAAAAGGATATCAAAAGATGAGTATATCTCCCATGTTCAAGTATTGCTAGCATTCATATAAAGTAAAAATGGTGATCCTATCAAAAGCAATCTACAGGTACATTGCAATCTGCATCAAAATCTAACAATTCTTCAAAGAACTTTAATGGGCAATATTGAGCTTCATATGACTCATAAAAACAAACTATAATAACTAATACAATATTGAGAAATAAAAGAAGTTCAAGAGGTTGGACTTGAAAATTACTATCCCTAATTTAAAATACAGTACTAAAAATCTAATAAAAATAACAACAAAGGAAGCATGGTATTGGCACAAATACAGATATGTTGACCAATGGATCAAATGAAGACTCAGATATGAGTCTACATACCTAACTTTTTAATAAACAAACCAGAAAAACACACTGGAAAAAAAGACAGCATTTTCAACAAGTGATCTGCTCAGTAAATGCACATAGAATATTCTAAATACACTAATGCTTATCATCTTGCACAAAATTCAACTCTAGAAAAATCAAAGACATCAACCCTAGACAAGATACATTGAATCTGACTGAAGGGATCATGGGATATAGTTTGAACTCAGTTGCACAAGGAAAGAGTTTCTAAACAGAACACTGTTAGTGCAGACATTAAGATCAAATGGGACCTCATGAAACTGAGAGAGTTTTGCATGGCAAAAACACTGTCATTAGGAAAAAGTAGCTCATAAAATAATAGGGAAATTTTTACCAACTACAAATCCAATTAAAAGCTAATATCTACCATGTGTATATTTCTGGGCCCAGGTTACCTCACTCACCATGATATTTTATAGTTCCATATATTTGCTTGTAAATTGCATGACTTCCTTATTTTTAATATTGAAGTAGTATTCCATTTTGTAAATGTATCACTGTTTCTTTCTTTATCCATTCTTTGGTTGAGGGACATCTGGGTTGGATCCAGTTTCTAGCTATTATGAATAAAGTTGTTATAAACATAGTTGAGCCAATGTCCTTGTATTTTGGTGCAACATATTTTGGGTGTATGCCTAGGAGTAGTATAGCTGGGTCTTGAGGTAGAAATATTTCCAATTTTTTTGAAAAAAAAAAATGCCAGGTTGATTTCCAACATGGTTGTACAAGTTTGCATTCTCACCAGCAATGGAGGAGTGTCCCTCTCTCTCCATACCTTTTCCAGCATGTGCTGTCATCTAAGTTTTTGTTCTTAGTCATTCTTATGTGTATAAGATGGAATCTGAGTTGTTTTGATACGCATTTTCCAGATGACTAAGGATGTTGAAGATTTCTTTAAGTGTTTCTCAGCCATTAGAATTACCTCTT
>CAJQZJ010032480.1:597458-628231 GCA_907164525.1 Lophiomys imhausi
TAACTATCCTCTGAGAGGTCCCACCCAGCATCAAATTGAAATAGATGCTGACGCACATAGTCAAACATTATTTTGGAGCTCCGGGAGTCTTGTAGGAGAGCAGGAGAAAAAATAGAGGCATCTAGATGGGACAAAATTTGTACAAGAAGACCAACAGAGTCAACTAATCTAGAACCCTGGGGACTTACAGAGGCTGAAGCGTCAACCAAGAAAGCATGTAAGGACTGGACCTAGGCTCCCTACCCATGTGTAGCTGATAGGCAGCTTGGCCTTCATGCAAATTTCCTAGCAAGTGGAACAGGTGCTGTCTCTGACATGGACTCTTGTTGCCTGATTCCACATTACTTTACCCTAGCTGTGCTCCCATGTCTAGCCTTTGTAAGAGGATACTCATAGTCATGATGCTACTTGAAGTGCCAGGGTGAATTTATTGGGAGTTCCCCTTTTCCAAGGAGAAAGGGAGGGGTTGAGGAGGGAAGGGTAGGATGATAGGATAGGGTGGATAGCAGGGAGGGGTGTGAGATTAGTATGGAAAATGAATAAATACATTAATTTTTTAAAAGCTAATGAATATCTAAGGTATGTAAAGAACTCAACCTAGTTATCAACAAAACAAATAATCCAATTAAAAGTGAGGTACAGAACTAACCACCAGAGAATACTAAAATAGAAACATAAAGAGCTGAGAAGTGCTTAAATAAGTGTTCAACATCCTTAGTTATCAGATAAATGCAAACCAAACTTACTTTGAAATTTTATCTTCCATCAGTCAGAATGACCAAGTCTAATAAAACAAATGACAGCTCATGTTGATGAGGTTGCAGAATAAGGTGAACAATTATCTACTGCTGATTGGAGGGCAAATTTGTATAGCCACTATAGAAATCAGTGGACAGTTGTTCAGGAATCTGGAAATAGATCTACATCAAGATCCTGTTATAGTACACTATGGTTTATACCCCGAGGATGCTTCATCCTATTATAGAGACACTTGCTTAACCATATTTATTACTGTTCTATTAACAATAGTCAGAAATTATAAACAGCCTAGTTACTAATAAACAGATGAATGGATAAAGAAAGTGTTGTAGTATTAATAGACCATTAAAAAAAGCAAATCATGTAATTTACCAGTAAATGGATGATGCTATAAACAGTCAGTCTGAGTGAGGTGACCAAGACTTATTAAAACAATTGTGGTGTATATGCACTATGATATCTATTAAGTCTTTGATAACTAATCTAGAATACATAAAATTACATAGGTTACCTATAAAGCAAGTGTATAGTGGAAAGGTAATGAATCTCCATAGGGAACGGCAATAGAATAAATAGTTATGGATAGACAAACTCACAAAAACTGTGGCAAAATGCACCCAATCAGCACAGGTCTGCACCAGATGGAGTCCCAGTACTCAGATGAGATGTAGACACAAACCCTCATACTTACTCAGAACACTATCTCCAATTAATAGCCATTTACATATAAAAGTAGAATCCCACTTTGGGTACAAACCACTCTTTATTTGCAGATCCAATGCCCAGCAGTTGATGACCAATACAAAATGAACTCAATGGCAATTTTGGAGGTTCTTTGTCTCCTAAAGTTTGGTTATAATGTTGTTCTGCTTTTTTAAATATTTTTTTAACCTTAAAGATAATTTATGTATATATTATGGTTTCAAGATTTGTGTTTTTATGGGATTCTAGAGTGTTTAGATGAAGATGTGTGCCCCTGAAGCTATCTGTTTCTTATACTTTTTCTTTGGCTTTTTTTTTCTGTTTGTTTATTTTGTCCTTTCCAGTTTGTTTTATGTTTTCTTATTTATGATGAGGATGATGATGATGATGATGTTTTCTAAGGTGAGTCAGAAAGTGCGTGGATTCAAATGGGTGGTGGAGTGTATAGGAACTGAGAAGAGTTTGGGGGGAACAATCAGTGAGTAGAATATATTGTTTGAAAAGTTGTCTATTTCAATATATGACAAATAGAAAAAAAACTTCTAAATTGCTAAACTTGTCCTGTCTATAGACACATTCTTGTTTCTGCTTCTTAACTTGGCTCATAAATTGTAACTTAGGTTCTTTGATTTTCAAATGTGATATTTGAAAATCAAAGACTTAGCCTTCTATACCAGTTTTAAGCTTTTATGTTTTGAACCAAAACAAGTTATTTGGTAGGAAAATTTTGCCTCTGACAGGCTGGCATGATATGTCAGAGTTTGAGAATACTTAATGCTTTTCCAGAGGACTTTAGTTCTACACCCAGTGTTCATATGGAGGTTCACAACTGTCTGTAACTCCAGGTTAAGAGCTCTAATTCCCTTTTCTTATCTTCATGGGCACTTCATTAATGTGTAAACATATATACATGCAGCCAAATCATCATGTAATTTATGAAGGATTAGGTGTCTAATGACTAAATAAATGGCAAGAAAAATCTCCTGCTCAGACAATATACAGTCTATTGTTGACAGTGGAAAAATAGTGCTCAGTGTGTATACATCACTTCTTTATAATACTGATCACATCTTGTGTTTAAACAGATGTTTATCTGTTTAACACAGGTACAGGTGTTGTGTCTAAATCAAGACATTCACCTTAATCTTTACTTAGCTTTGGTTTTCCACGTAACATGAATTTCTATGAGGTCTGTAGAGCTTGATGAGTCAGTGTCTCCTAGCATACTTTAAAGCTGTTTATATTTAGGTCTACATCTCTCTTTTGGATATGCTGAACAAAATTAGATCTATTGTGCCAGACAATTGAAAATTTTTCCTCATCCCTGGAAAGCTAGTGGAAAGGTTCATGGCTATTATTCTATATCTGGATCTTTTATTAAGATTTTTACTCTACCACCAAAACCTTAGTTTTTCAGACAGATAACCAGGCAAAAATCAAAATGTTTAATTAATTATTGTTTTAACCTATAATTCAAAGCCGATCAGAGACACTGTCTGGGCCAACTTCAACATTCTTGTAAGTCAGTTTCCTCATTAAAAGTTTTAAAATCAAGGGCCTCATACAAACTGTGTTAATTTAATGTAATTTTTGAACATTACTTCCTCTTTCACTAAGTCATCTGGGAAATAGATGTTTTTGTTATTCTCAGTTCTGCCTCATTCCTATTATTCTGAAAACATATTGAATAGCTTCATCATACAGCGTGAAAATTAAGCTAACATAAAGTAAACTTCACCATCCTACTTATGCCACAAAAAGTATTTGCAGACATAAAAACGCCAGAAACACTAAGCCAAGGATTCAACCTATTGAAAGTATTCTTTAAGATAACGATCAGCTCGAAAAGAAATGGAGCACTATATAAATGCACTGACTTCTAAAATCTTATGTACCTAAAAGTTAATATAACACCTATTTGTAGATAAAAGTACATTAGTCTATTTGGAAATACAGGGTAAATTCTGTTTATTGTATAGGGTAAATGTCAAAATTTCATCACTATACTATTTAGGAAACAAGATATTTCTGATATCAGATGTATACTTTGTAAATGATAGCTGCTTGTTATTTTATCCTATTGTCTTTTGGATGTTTTAGCATTCATACTTTTCCAATGCCTTTGCCCAAAATGATAGTGCAATATTGAAATTTACCAGATGTTATTAAATTTCAAAACTCCATGAAAGCATTCATGATTATTCATTCCTAATATACATTCTCTGGCTAAATTGTGGATTTTTCCAATCTTTCTTTTAAAAAGTCTCTCTCTCTCTCTCTCTCTCTCTCTCTCTCTGTGTGTGTGTGTGTGTGTGTGTGTGTGTGTGTGAAAAATACTAGGGGTAATATATGTGAATATATACCACCATTAAGGGCTTAGGAGAGTTTTTCTCAAAGGTGGAGAATTTTAAAAAGACTGTCCTCTTCTACTACTAACAATCAAGAGGATCCTTGTTTACGAGCATTTCTAATTTTTGTTTTCTGTCTCACTTCAACATCACTTTTGTGACCTCAGCATTGTTGCAATAAACTAAAACTTTGTGTTTTTTTTTCTTAACTCACCAGTCCTTCATCATTATAAGTATCGGTTCTAAAAATATTTTAATAGGGGCTGGTAAGATAGCTCAGTTGACTTAATGCAGATAGACCCACCATAGATCACCCTAAAAAATCCATATAAAAGATACCTGTTTGTAATGCCATAATTGTCCAATACCAATGCTAGGGTTGCAAAGATATATGGAATCTGTTTCTCTCTGGACCGACAATCTAGTTGATTTGACAAGTGCCAGGAGAGTGACAGAGTCTGTCTTAGAAATGAAAGTGTAGGCTTATAAAGAATGATAGTATCTTTGTCAAAAATTAAGTGACCATAGGAGAGTGGGTTCATTTCTGGGTCTTCAATTTGATTCCATCGATCCACTGGTCTGTTTCTGTAAAAAGAAATATGGCTAATAAGTTATTTAACAGTATTTAGATTATTGTTAATAGGTTTGGAACCATTAATCTTTAAGCAGCCATTATAAATGAACACACACAGACACCATGTGGATTTTAACAAGCCTTGGCCTGAGTTGTGCAATCTTAGCCCATTTAGGCTAGCTCATGATTCTATTACCCAAATATGACCCCATATATACATAAGTCCCCTTGGACTGCCATTTTCCATGCCATGCTAATGTTCCTGGCCATGTGGAATGAGGTTCTTTTATCTAACCCATGGTGTGCTTCCTCTTTCCTGCTGCTCCTGGCTGGAATGCTTTAATTCTCTGTCTAAAGCACAGGCTTCCAGCTCTGAGCCCAGGAAATCCCACCTTTCTCTGTCTTTGTCCAATCTCAGGCCTCAGCATTTTATTTAACAAATCAGAGTCAATGTAAGTAACAGACAGCAAGCAGGATCAATTAATTAACATTTAGAATGCTTAACACTACCCCAAAAATTCCCTCCTTTTGTCTAATAAAAAGGCTAAATTTCTTTAGCTCATATAGTAAAAAGAATAAGAACAAATATGAAACAATCAAGAAAAGCATATATAAAAATTACACACATAATGTTTAGCCTATTTGTATCAGGCAATCTTGAAGAACAAAAAAATCATCTTGGTGTGTCTAAAGTTCTGAACCTAAATAATTTCTATCATATCCTATTTTCATAAAGCTAAAGATTTCATTTAGACTTGAAAATATCCTTTTAAATCCTAAACAACTCAAGTTCAATTGACATTTTATATCTATTATGCCTTCAACACCATCAAAGACATAGGAAGGGATAAAGTTATTATTTGAGTGAGTAAGAAGCATAAGAGAGCAGCTTCCAATAAGAAATATGACAGTTTGTTGCCTAGACAGTCCCAAATATCTCTTGATATCATTGGAGTATCATCTTCATCCTTCTGGCCAAGCATTTTTCACAGACTAAATTGTGCAGCAGGAAATAAGGATTTTCTCATTCTGTCTCTACAGAATCAGGACATTGACTTACCTTAATTTAAGCTCTGGTCCGTCTTTGGACTGTATATAATCTGTTGAGAGAGCAGGGGGAATTTTTGTCCAATAGGATTTATCTCCTGATGGGAGATTTCTTTTTGATGCTCATTGTCTTCTTCCAAGTCAAATGGGAGCTGTCAGGAGCTGACTCTTTTAAGAAAAACAATTCTTAAAATAATAAAAATAACATCTTTAAATGCCATTTTCTGTATGCCTTTCAGGGTTTTGAAGACATTTACTATTTTTTTTATAAATCTATCTTTGAATAAGCAAACTGCATATTTTAACTATTTACTATCTGTTTAACTTATTAAGTCTATTTTGTGACAAACTAAGTCTAGTATTTGACATGACCAGAAGCTTGACTGGCCAGCGACTTGTATTATCCAGATTTATAAATAGATTCCAATAGCAACCCATGAAAGGATTGGAAGTTAGCCTGTACTTTTAAATGATTTTTATAGGCACAATACCTTATGAGAGTTGAAATATACATATTATGTGTCAAAACATAAAATTCTATACCAATGAATCAAAATTTAACCTTACTTTTGTATCAATATCCAAAATTCTATACCAATGTATCAAAAGATAACCTTATTTGAGAATAAAAATAGTTTTGAGTTTCAGAGCAGATTCAATAATCTATCCTTATATCTTATCATTTCTATATTATACACATATATTCCCCCTCTTTTTCTTTTCAAGTCTTTTCCCCCTAATAAGAGAGAAAAAAGGATAGAGTAAAGAAAAAGAAATAGAAAAGTCCTTGAATCTAACCTCCTACATCTTGCTTAACAAGACCATTTAACAATTTGTAACCATTACCCCTAAACAACATCCACCATCCACCCCACTTTTTGGGAATGGGACGTTGTTCTCTTAAAACTGCTTCCTGCTGAATTGGGACACAGAAAACCTGTTTGGGGGCCCAAATAAAATGGAAAAAAATGGTTAAGCAAGTAAATTGTAACATTTGTTCTCCAGTCTCTATGTGCTCAGCAATTTGAATGTTCTGAGCAATTTGTAGTTCAAAGCTGGACTTTGGGTAGGAAAATTCAGGGCTTTATTGATGTCCTGTCTGGAACAATCTTTGAGGCTGGGCCATCTCAGCAAGCTGTTTGAAGTTGTTCTTGTTGCATATTTTGGAGGAAACTGCTATTGAGGCAGTTTGTGAGGCTGGATCATTTGGGTTACTTGTCTTGTCTTCTTTGGACTCTGGTCCTGTTGTTCTGAAAATACATAATTTCTCACAAGTAACATATAGTTCTGCACTTACCAAAATGCCTTGGATGTGCAGGATGCACAGATCAATTAAAGAATATTTTTCTGTTCTTTGTTTGAACAGAAGAAAGACATTTGTACATTCATGCCATATAAGAACATGGCATGTAATAGTATTACATATATATGCTATATACAATCTATTTTAAATTGAAAATACAGCATAAGACTGTATGGAGTTTGAGTATTCTCCTCTACATTTGACATACATTTATTAATTGCTTAAAACAGGTTTATTCTGTGTTGTTCTGGCTTTTTGTAGATTAGGTTGGCCTCAAACTCAAAAGGAACCAATCTGTCTCTGTCTTTGTCTCCCATGTTTTGGGAACAAAGGTATGCATTTATATATTTCTTCTTTCCTTTTCTCAATTTCTATGTGGATATATCTATCCTTATTGAGACAAGGTTTCTCTTTGTAGCTTGGGATGTCTTGATTTGCTCTGTAGAGCTCTGTAGGTTAGATTGGCCTCAAACACACAAGGAGCCTGTTTTTTCTTTGTCTCCCAAGTTTTGAGATCAAGGTATGAACTTAAAAAATTGAATTACCCTTATTAAACAATAACATTAATTAAACCATTTTTTGTATTAGTTTGAGTACCAATTTTCCCATGGAAGCTCCATTCTTAAAGAGATTGGTGTAAAACAGCATGATATGCTATTTTAAGTAAGCTTTTCTTAATTGTTGGCTGTGTGAGTCATGCAGTTTGCATGTTCTTCCCAAGCCTAACTCTGGGTTCTTACATTTGTTAACAGAATATTTCTTTCTCTCTCTCTCTCTCTCTCTCTCTTTTTCCCCAGAGACAGGATTTCTCTGTGTATCCTTATCCTGGACTCACTTTGTAGACCAGGCTGACCTTGGTGAAGGTCAGGGATCCACCTGTCTTTGTTTCTCAAGTGCTGGGGTAAAAGGCGTGTACCACCACACCCAGAGATTAACATATCTCTTTTAGGGGCAAAATACCTCTTGAAACCAGTTCTCTAGTGGGAGCCCCACACCTAAGAATACTGGCTTGTAACTTTTTTCACTTTATGTACATTTAAGATTATGTGTATTTATCCATTAGATCAGTAAGGATATTATACTTAACATCAAGGAAAAATGTGTCATTTTTGAATTCTAGACTGTCTTTAGTAAGCAGCCTTATTTTCTCAGCAGAGTTCCCACCCTGCCTTCATTGTTTAAATCAGGCTGGTCTATAATCCAGAGATCTGCCTCTTTCTTCCTCTAGTATGATGGGATTAAGGGATTAAGGGCGTGTGCCAGTACCACCCTGTTCAAATATTTCACTTAAATCCCAGATATTAGTAACTCTTTAACCTTGAGAGCAACTTTGAACTGTAGTGATAATTGGAAATCTCTCCAATATCTTCAAAAATCTCTTATGTTTTAGCAATGCCAAACCAGAAAAATATCCTTTCTACCTCCCGATATAGGAAAATCAAAGACATCTAAACAAAAATCAAGCAAAGAAACAACATTCCAAAAGCCTTGGCATGTCTAACCATGCCGCACTTAAAGCTTTGTTCATTATTCCTTAGAGTCTAGTTTTGGCTGCATTTCATTGGCGGGCCTATACCAGAAACTCCTGACCGGCACCTAGTACACAGGGAGCTCTTAGCTCCAGCTGCCATCAATTTTATATTATCTATCGAGAAGGGCCTCCCACCTTCATTCATTATCATTGTTGGCAATTTAGCATTCCATATGCAAATTCTTTCCTTTAAGACTATCCTAGTCTAAACTTTCTCAAAAAAGATACCCAGAACTACAATTGTCAGGATAAAAATCATTTGCATGATAAGAGGAACAAGCTCAATTGGAATCCAAACGTATTGAGGCATTATGAATTCCTCCATTTTTAATCTAGGCTGTTAATTCTGTTCTCAAACTGTTTAGAAGGCTGCCAGTTTTTTTAGTATGTAAGGAGAGCTAAGCTTTAGCTATCTGACTTTGCTGCAAGGCAACAGCTTTTGTTAAAGTAGCCACACTTTTGAAATGCATTTGAGTTCAGTTCCCCACTCTTTGGCCAGGAAACCTGCTTTCACCTGGGTCTTCTCACGCTATAAGCATGGATTCTAATTGCCATAGTTGGACCCCATATGTAAAAAAAAATGGCTAATTAAACTATTTATCCAGTATTTATATTATTGTTAATTGGTTTGTCAGCTGTTAATTCTTTTTTTTAACATTTATTTATTTATTATGTATACAGTATTTGCTCTACATATATGCCCGGGCAAATGATCTCTTGTAGATGGCTGTGAGCCACCATGTGGTTGCTGGGAATTGAACTCAGGACCTCTGGAAGAACAACCAGTGCTCTTAACCTCTGAGCAACCTCTCCAGCTGTTAATTCTTCTCTAGACCTTATAAATGAGTACACAGAGACCGCATAGATTTTAACAAGCCTTGGCCTGAATTGAGCAATCATGCCCATCTAAGCTAGCTTGTAATTCTATTACCCAAATATGATCCCATATGTACATACATCCCCTTGCACTGCCATTCTCTGCGATATGCCGATGTTCCTGGCCATGTGGAATGAGGTTCTTTATTCTAACCCACGGCATTCATCCTCCTTCCTGCTGCTCCTGGCTGTAATCCTTCTTCTTCCTGCTGCTCCTGGCTGGAATGCTTTAATTCTCTGTCAAAGTACAGGCTTCCTGCTCTGATCCCAGGAAGTCCCACCTTTCTCTGTCTTTGCCCAATCTCAGTCCTCAGCATTTTATTTAACCAATCAGAGTCAATGTAAGTAACAGACAACAAGCAGGACCAAATAATTAACATTTAGAATGCTTAACACTACCCCAACATGTTTCTATACCAGTGCCATGCTGTTTTTATTACTATTGTTCTGTAATACAGCTTGAACTCTGGGATGATGATACCTCCAGATTTGTGTGTGTGTGTGTGTGTGTGTGTGTGTGTGTGTGCAGGATTTATTTAGCTATTCTGTTTTGTTTTTGTTAGCTTAAAAAATTGTGCAAAATATCAACTTTCTGAATAACTAAGTTGATGTTCTTGAGATCCTCTTTGATTGTATGAATTTGTCTTTGCAGTCAATGGCAAATCAACTGACAGAAATGGATGCTGGCTAGAAATATACATTAATGCACATGCCACTTTTTCCTTTTCTATGTTACTCTTTTCATTGTCTGGTATTTTAATTTTCCAATAAAAAGTTGTACAATAGGAATATGCCTGATACTATATTGAATGCTGCTTGTGAAAAAGTAGCTATATTTCAAATGCAAAGAAATAGAGAGTTATACACTAAGACAACTCAGGATTAATTTGGAGTGTTTTTCACTAGTTATTATACAATGTGGCAATGTTATTTTTGATTTTATGGTAATGTTATATGTGAATTCATGTTGAGTTATTGATCAACCACTTAGCTTAATTTTAGTATCTGATTTGTGTAAAACTAAGTTGACCTGGAAAGAATGCATAATACCTGTAAGTTCTTGTTACTAATAGAAAAGGGACACAGAACTAAGCTTTTTGAACATATTCTTTTTTTTATAAATGTTTTGCTTCTGACAATGTTAGCCCCATAAAACTGTGAAATCCAATTGAAGATAGGATGCAAATACATACCTGAACTACTTAGCATAAGCATTTCTTCAATAATTAAAACTTAAATTGCACATTCTGTTCTGTGGATGGGAAGTTTGTTTTTTAGGTTCACAGCATGTGTAGAGTGTATGCAGGAAATAGGAAAGACATGTCTACATAGTCCTGAGAAGAGAAAGTTAAATGGCTTTCATTTCTCAATGCTAATAAAGTTATACTTGAATTAGAGTGGCATAATGTAAGCAAATGTGGTGGTGTCAAACAGGAAAATATTTTATTTAATATGAAATTTGAATACCTCAGAAAAGAGGATGTTGAATAAACAGTTTAAGATAATAATCACTCTTAGGGAAAGTGAACTAAAGCTAAGAGAAAGCTCCCTATAAACAAGAATTTAGAAGAGAGGATGGGATTTTAAAGAAAACATAGTCCTCAAAATTGGGACCTTTTGCTTTAATGGATTAAGGACAAGAAGACAGAACATGGACAGGCAGATGGTCTGTAGTGCCTAGGCAAGTTTTCACTTGTGTTCATTGTAATTATGAAGCAAAGAAGGAGGAACTTGAAGAAATAAGAAGCTGAAAGTATAGTCTGAAATATTTTTAAAAGTGTAACATTTTATCTGCACATAATTACATATAAGTAATATACTATCATGTTATGTTTAAAACTGAAAATAGTAATATTTTGGAAACTATAAAATGTAAAGTGCCATTTATAAAAGTTATAATCTTTTAAGTGAAATGACTTCTATGTTTTCATAACACATTTGTTTTACAGTAAGCATTTTATATAACAACTTAATCAATTTAGAAAAATACACACTATAAAGATAATATTAAACTTCCCATATTTCACATGATGTTATTGTTAAGGTTTGGTAAATTCCTGTTTGTAATGAAAAAAAAAAAAACAAGCAAAGTAGAAGGAATCCATGAAGGAACACAAAAGAAAATGAATACAGTGATTTAAGAATCCAGGTTTCCAGGGTTTTTCCCACTTTCTCTTCTAGTAGATTTAGTGTGTCTGGCCTTATGTTAAGGTTTGATACACTTGGACTTAAGTTTTGTACAAGGTGATAAGTATGGCTATAATTTCATTATTTTACATATGGACATCAGTTGTAACAGCACCAATTGTTGAAGATGCTGTCATTTTTCCATTGCACAGTTTTGTCTTCTTTCTCAAAAATTAAGTCACCATAGGTGTATGGGTTCATTTCTGGGTCTACAATTTGATTCCATTGATACACTGGTCTGTTTCTATACCAGTACCATGCTGTTTTTATTACTATTGCTCTGTAGCACAGCTTGAAATATGGTATGGTGATACCTCCAGATTTGTTTTATTGTACAGGATTGATTTAGCTATTCTAGGTTTTTTGTTGTTCCATAGAAAATTGAGAATAGCTTTTTCCAGGTCTATAAAGAATTGTGTTGGTACTTTTTTAGAAACTGCATTGAATCTGTATGTTGCTTTTGGTAGAATGACCATTTTTATTATGTTGATCCTATCTGTCCAGGAGCATGGGAGATCTTTCCATCTTCTGATGGCCTCTTCAATTTCTTTCTTCAAGGACTTGAAATTCTTGTTGTACAGGTCCTTTACTTGCTTGGTTAGAGTTACACCCAGGTATTTTATATTGTTTGTGGCTATTGTGAAGGGAGCTGTTTCCCTGATTTCTTTCTCAACCCATTTATTTCTTGTATAATGAAGGGCTTCTAATTTTTTTGAATTAATTTTGTATCCAGCCACTTTGCTGAAGGTGTTTATCAGCTGTAAGAGTTCTCTGGTGGAATTTTTGGGGTCTTTTATGTATACTACCACATTGTCTGCAAATTGGGATAATTTGACTTCTTTGTTTCCAATTTGTATCCCCTTCATCTCCTTTAGCTGTCTTATTGCTCTAGCAAGAACATCAAGTACTATGTTGAAGAGACATGGCGAAAGTGGACATCCTTGACTTGTCCCTGAGTTTAGAGGAAATGCTTCAAGTTTCTCTCCATTTAATTTGATGTTGGCTACTAGCTTGCTATATATGCCTTTATTATTTCTAGGTATGGTCCTTGTATGCCCGTTCTCTTCAGAACTTTTAGCATGAAGAGGTGTTGGATTTTGTCAAATGCTTTTTCCGCACCTAGCGAGATTATCGTGTTTTTTTTCCTTTCATCTTGTTTATATGGTGAATTACATCAATAAATTGGACCTCATGAAACGTAAAAGCTTCTGTAAGGCAAAAGACACTGTCATTCGAACAAAAATGCTGCCTACAGATTTGGAAAAAATCTTCACGAACCCCACATCTGACAGAGGGCTAATAACCAAAATTTACAAAGAACTCAAGAAATTAAATGCCAAGGTACCAAATAATTCAATTAAAAAAAATGGGGAACAGAGCTAAACAGAGAATTCACAAAGGAGGAATTCCTAATGGCTGAGAGACACTTGAAGAAATGCTCAGCATTCCTAATTGTCACAGAAATGCGACTCAAGACAACTCTGAGATTCCATCTCACACCTGTCAGAATGGCTAAGCTCAAAAGCTCAAATGACAGCACATGCTGGAGAGGGTGTGGAGAAAGGGGAACCCTCCTCCATTGCTGGTGGGAGTGCAGGCTTGTGCAACCACTATGGAGGTCAGTATGGTGATATCTTAGAAAACTTGGAATAGCTCTGCCTTGGGATCCAGCCATACCACTTTTGGGCATACATCCAAATGATTCCTCACCTAATCACAAGGAAGTTACCTCATCTGTGTTCATAACAGCCTTATTTGTAATAGCTAGAATCTGGAAACAACCCAGATGTACCTCAACTGAAGAATGAATTGAAAAACTGTGGTAAATCTACATGATGCAATACTACTCAGCCATCAGAAACAAGGAAATTATGCAATCTGCAGCCTATGGATGGAACTAGAGAAGCTCATCCTGAGTGAGCTAACCTGAACTCAGAAGGATGCACATGGCATCTATTCACCTATAGTCAGATTTTAGCCATAATTATTTGACAGAGTATTAGTATTAGTTTTAGCTAGATCAAAAGATAATTGAGGGGGAGTGAGGAAATGAAAACATGGTGCAAAATAGTTAAGGTGTCTTCATTTGTAGATGACATAATTGGATACATAATTACCTTAAAAATTCTTGGAAGAAAAATCCTATAGCTGAAAAACACTTTCAGCAAGGATGCAAAATTAACTCACAAAAATAAACAGCTCTCCAAATGGCAAATGATTGAGAGAGAAATCAGGAAAATACCTTTCATAATAGACCCAATAAAATAACTCTTGGTGTAATTCTTCTCAAGGAATCCAAAACTTGTATGATAAAATCTTTAAAATATAAAAAAGAAACTAAAGAAGATATCAGAAGATGAAAAGATCTCCCATGCTCATGGATCATTAGGATTGATTTAATTCAGTCACCACCAAAATTTTAGAACAAATCTTCACAATTTTCTTGTTCATATGAAAACATAAAAATCCTGAATAATAAAAGAACTGCAGGATGTATCACCATCCCCAATTTCAAACTGTACTACAAAGATAAGTGATAAGAAAACCCCAGTACTGGAATAAACACAGATATCTTGATGAATGGAATTGAATCGAAAACACTAACATAAATCCAAATGCCTATAGATACTCATTTTTTTGTATAAAGAATATAGAAATAAATATTGGAAACAAGATGACATCTTTAGCCAATGGTTCTTGCCAAACTAGATAGCTGCATGGAGAAGAGTGCAAATAGGTCTATAACTCTTACCTTGCACTAAAGTCAATTCAAATGCATCAAAGAAGATAACATAAGTCCAAATACAGTGAATCAGATAGGATAGAAAATAGGGAATAATATTGAACTCATTACCATAGAAAAGACTTTCTGAACAGAACATCATTAATACAGGCACTAAGGTCAATAATTAGTACCTGGGTCCTCAAGAAACTGAAAATTTTCTATATGGTCACTTATACCATCATTTGGACAAAGTAACAGGCTACAGAATGGAAAAGATTTTTGTCAAATACAGATCTGAGAGAGGGCTAATATCCAAAATATATAAATGTTAATTCTCAAAAAAAAAAACCATGGACAAATAATTAGCTGAGGTGCCTATTACTATACCGAGAACACTGACTGCCAGGTTCTCCCAGTCTCCGAGTTTCCCAAGTACATGTTAGAGAGCCTGACTCCTCTCTCCATTTCTTACCCTGCCCTCTATCCTAAACTTCTCCTGTTGCTGAACTTCACTTCTCTCGGTCCTCTAGATGCATTTTCCCACCTTCCCTTCCATTCTGTGCTGTCTTTCTCTATTCTCTCATAGTCTGGTATATTTGCTAGCCATGTTCATTCTGGACTCTTCTAGATGCTTCTGGTTGTTTTCTTCCTCATATCTACAATAAAAACATTCTTCATCATATCTGTGAGTGATCATGTTCTCATTTTCATTCAAAAAAGACCTCAAAAACTGCACTGCACAGCAAGAAAACAAATAAACTAATTAAAATGGGGCACATATCTGAACAAAATTCTTTAAAAAGAACACAAATGACAGAGAAACACTTAAGTGAATGTTCAACATACTTAGTCATCAAGGAAATGTAAATCAAAATTACTTCATCTTATGCCTCTCAGAATACACACGATTAATAAAATAAATGACATCCCATGCTGGTGAAGATACAGAGTAAAACACACCCTCATCAATTGCTGGTGGGCATGCAAAGTTTTATAGCCACTATAGAGATTGTGGTTCCTTGGGAAGATGGAAATAGAATAATACCATTCTGGGGCACATACCCAAAGAACTCTACATCTACAAAGACATTAGTTCAACAATGTTTATTGTTTCTTTACTCATAATTGTCAGAAATTGTAAATTGTCTAGATGTCCACCAGTGTATGCATGGATAAAGACAATGTGGTATATTTACACATGGAATATAACTCAGCTGATAAAAACATGAAATTATAAAATTTACAGGTAAATGAATGGAACTAGAAAAAAATCATCCTGAGTTAGATAACCCAGATTGAAAAAAGGAAATATTGTTTTTATTTGCTTCTATGTACATATTAGCTGTTAGGTCTTCAGAAAACAAGATATAATCTGAATAACCTCAAAAGTTAGGTATAGGGTGAGGGAGTTGGAGTAGGGTTTTTTCACCCTAAAAGGGAAAGCAGATTAAATGATTATGGATATATGGGAGAAGGCTGAAAAAGAAGGATAAAATTGACAGGTTAATGGAAGAGGGGATTGAGGGAAGAAATACAGAGATAGCTAAAACTAAGAGCCATTGAAACTTCTTTGGAGACCTGAGATAGCAGAAGCTTCTTAGAATACATCCTTATACAAAGGTGATCTAAGTAGAATAACCAAATAATGGGAGAGACAGAGCCCCAAATGGGCATCTCCATTTCTGGCCATAGGGGCTTCATTAGAACCCATGGTATTTCCAAGAGTTGCTCTCCACAAACTGGAGACCAGGCTCTATTGATGAATACAACAACTACATAAATCAATGAAAAGTAAGAAGCTGAACTGTTTCATACTCATATCCTTCACTCCTTCTGATTATGGTTCATAGTTCATGGTTTTGCATACTACCAAAGCAGAAAAGTAAGCATGAAACCAGCTGCAAACTTTTTCTTCTATAATGACAAAGGGCCTGCAAGATGCCATTTGAAATTATGATAAAGCATGATTGGATTTAAGGCCTACTCCATGTGATGGAACCCATCCCTCACACATCTATGGTGGCCAAGAACCTGAGACTAGATATGGCAAGAACCTAGGGAAAAAAATACTAGTACTCTGCTAAAGGAACGTGACCATAAATGACTCCTAATGACATTCTTCTATACTCATAGATCAGTTTCTGTCTCAGCCATCAATAGAGAAGCTTCCTCCTTCTGAAGAAGGGAACAAATATAGACACCCACAGTTGGACCATGTGCAGAGAGAGAGACCTTGGAAATACTCCATTCTACATGGGATGTCTCCATTAAATCCTTCCCTTCAGGGTACAGGGAATTCTAGATGAGGAAGAAGAAAGTCCTGAAGAACCAGGGCAATGAAGGACACAAAAGAAGCAAGGATTTCTAATCACAGGAGGAATGAAGCAAATATTAACTCACAGAGGGCATGACATCATACATATGGCTTGCACAGTTCTGGGCTTGAGGGGATCTTATTTCCTGGAGGGAAAATGGATGCAAGTGCCCATTCCAGATCCAGAAACTATTTCCAAGTGAAAAACACTTGCAAATGTAAACTTAGTTTTCTCCAATTGAGTCTCATTGAAGATACAAGCCACTGTAAGGAAAGATTTTATGCCCAGCATTCAAAGGCCAACACAAAATGAATTTATGGGATTTCTGGAGGTTCTTTGTCTCATAATGCTTCATCAGAGCTTTTTTTCTTTTACCTT
Organism: Lophiomys imhausi; assembly: GCA_907164525.1. NCBI lineage: Eukaryota > Metazoa > Chordata > Mammalia > Rodentia > Muridae > Lophiomys > Lophiomys imhausi. The sequence goes on from CAJQZJ010032480.1 coordinate 614,204, forward strand.
ACAAGTACTTTGGATATATATTATGGCAGTTTCTGGGTTTGGTTTATATGGGATTTCTGTGTATGTGAACATGTGTGCCTCTGTGTCTATATGTGTTTATGGTGACTTTTCTTTAGCTCTTTTTATTATTTTTGTTTGTTTATTATTATCATGTATATTTATTATTATTATTATTATTATTATTATTATTTTCCAGCTTGGATTCTAATAGCAGAAAAAGGAAGGGGCATGAATTTTGGTGGATGAGGAAGTAGGGAATATCGTGGGTATGAGAACTCATAATCCTCATAATCATAATGTGTTGTATAAAATATCTAGTTTCAATAAAATTAGAAGCAAAAATAATACAAGAAATATTGACGAAAAATATTTGTTTTCTTGAAACACGTACAGAACTACCATGCAATTTTCTTTACTAATAATAATGCTTAAAACTCACAGATTTGGCTTTCAGTTTTTCATTGGGTATGGTAGGTTAAATTTTCTTTCAACACCAAATTCTAAATATATATATATAATGTACCTTGAGAAGTTGAGTATTTTAGCCAGTCCTTTCCTGGGCCTTTAAAGTAGGACAGAGGGTCTAGAAAAGGGGATCAAACATGCCATAGATTATGTTTGTTCATCTCTATGAAACAGATTCTTTCATTTAATATCTGACTGCAGGGCCTTCATAAGGGAATATATTCTTAATTCAGAAGTCCTTTCTTTCATAAAAGATTAAGCCCATATTTTTAATAGGAAGAATCAATTTCCACTGCTAACATTCCCATTTCAGTTTTCTCCACAACTTTTGATTTTTAGTTTTTAAAGATCATACTATACTCTGAACAACAGGAAAAGAAGGAAGATAAATACAGTCTTTTGTCCCACTTCTCTCCACTTCAGGAAGCGAGTCCTGGTTCTCAGTCTTATGTGCATGTACACACAAAAGTTGAAGTAGGGTGAAGACTTAGGGTGACGGATCTTGTGCCTCTTTCCTAGATTGTTTCCTCTTATATTCTCAGAATTTTCTTCACATGAACATTTTGGTTAATGTTAGGTTTTTCTTAGTGCTTTGTAATTGTTATTAGACTTTGTTTTATTATTGTTAATCAGAATGCCCTACTTGCTTTTTTCTGTCTTTTATTAGTCATTCTGTATTAATAATGAATTGTCTCTAGTTGTTAGCCATGTGAGAGGGAAAGGGAAGAGGATATAACAATCAGTGGGAGTTTTGATTTTAGTTAGAGCAACCTTCTTTCCCAATTTGTGTTAGAAGAAGAAAGGCAGATGCTAAGAAGTAATGAGGAAAACATGACAAGGAAAAAGTTTAAGGTTGAACCCAGCAGAATTTCTCTATAAATTTTGTTTGAAGGACTAAATAACTCTACATTCTGATGTGAGTGATTTAACAGAAAGATAAGAGCCTTAAAAATAGCATGAATTTTGAATTTTTTAAGGGGAATTGTGGCATTTTCTGTGGTCTTGATCAGGGAAATCCAACTACATTTTCTAATGGTTAAGAGTATTAAAGTCCTGTATGACTTTCTGGATAGAGTCTGATGAAGATTGTCTAGCATATTTACCTTAGCTGGAATATTCTTGTCCCAAGAGAAACAAATGTGGAGTCTTTAAGCTCTACTACTGGTGTCTCCTTGTTATCATAAAGTCTTTGTGGTGACTACTTACCTTCCCTAGTCTCAGGAAAAAGTAGACACTATTTTCTGAATTTATACAATCCTTTATTTCTAGAAGACACATCAAAGGCTTTCCACTGCCACATTCTTTTTGTTTTATTGAAGCTTTTTAAAAAATACATATTAGCACTTTTTTGTTTTAAATTATTATATTTATATTTTTTCATATTATAATTACATTATTTTGTACTTCACTTTTCTCCTTCTAAGTCCTACCACATACCCCACCTTGCTCTATCTACATCTTAAATGTTTATCTTTATACTCACAGGTAAGTGGAGTCCTCATTCCTCAAGAAGAAAATTTTTATTTGCAACAGAAAGAGACCAATACAGAAAAACACAACCATTCAAAACACAGAGTTACAGAACCCAATTCTAGTGAATATATCTGCAACAGAACTCCTGCACCTAAGGGCTGGGATCACTGTGGAAAAGGGGAATGAAAAATTCTAAGAGCCAGAGGAATAGGAGTTTACTAATTAACATTTTTATACAAACCCATCCTTCTTAAAATGAGGCTGTGTACCCCTTCTCCAAACACACATGAGCAGATTTTCAGAAGTGTTTATACACCTCACAAAAATAGGAACTTCAAGTAGTTGGTCATCAAAAACTTACCATGTCACAAAACCAAGGTCGACAGTTGGAGAGCAAACAATAGATGAATGAATCCGGAATCACCTTTTGCTATGGGCTGAGTGTCAATGTGAATTATAAATGGCTTTACCTCTTCTGAACTAATTTTGGGATACATGTACAGGACATTATAACACCCTGAGACTGGATCTTTAGCTTTGGACACATCAAGTATAAAGGAATTTCCTAGGTTGGTGTGTAGCTCAGTGGTGAAACTTGTAAGTGGCCTTCAAAGACATAAACTTAATCCTGAACACTGGAAAATCCCGTTTTCAGATAAATTCCCTATCTCCATAATATAAGAAACAATTATGGAACATTTTGCTATTTGTTTCTTAGATTCATTTAATAAATAAGATGACCAATATTTGCTTACAATAATTAAGAACTTTCCCCCTTTAAGTTATTGTTGTAGAATACCACATACAATCACTGTGTTTACATCATTTCCTTTCTATATCTCTACCCACAAATACTTTTTGTGACACTCTTCTCAAGTTCATGTACTCAATGATGAGTTTATTTAGTTTTGCTCATATTTATGTGTGTTTAAAGCTGATAGCTTGGTATTTGGGATCAGAAAACCCATCAGAGGGATTTATTTGTCTGTTTTAAATCCTGGTAATAGCAGTTTATCAGTTATGTCTCAGAAAGTCTTGAGCTGTGAGGTCACAGGGTAAAATACTCACCTGGAATAGGCCAGGGTCTAGTTCAGTACAAACATTGTTAAAAACAAACTAGACCTATGGATTTTAATGATTCTTTAAAAAAAAAAACATTTAAATGCATCCATAGTTTTCTTTCTATTGTTGCCTTTATAAGAAAAAACGACACACTTTTACAATGAGAAGGATTACCACTATTTTAATATTAATACTATTTTAATAACTTATTCTTTAACAAACTCTTGGCCTGAGTAGTTTAGATTTATCAATTCATTGAATGGTTTTTTTCTAGTTCATTTTAATGCAGTATCTATTTGTCACAATGTTCTGACAAATACATCATCAGTGTTAATAGAAAATTAAAACTTCTATGATAATGGGAAAATAATGTTTTTTATCATATAATATCAGTCTTAACTCCTTATTTTACCTTGAGTACATAGCCACATTACTTCTTCTTGACTGAAAAGACTTAACAAAAATTATAAATGCATGATATCTTACTAGTTAGTAATTTTAACTTATGTAATTTTAAATATGTTATAAAAGGATCTCATGGACATTTAAAATTGTTTTATGGCAGTTAAGTGAAATGAGTCTAATTTTTAAGTCATTATTGAAAAAAAAGTTAGAAATTATTTCATTTAAAGTCACATAGGTAGTGGGTCAAAAAATGAAGAATTATAACTTTTGTGTTCTGCAATGTTTTTCATTTTTACAAAGTGATCTTTATGTAATCTAGAAGAAGTAATTATTGACTTTTAGTTTTGGTAACTAATATAACATTCTTTATTATAATATTATTATTAAAATCTTTCTATAAGTTAAGAATTCAACCTACACTTCTTTCAGTGTTTGGTTTTCCTCACTTTTTAGGAGAAGGAAAGGAATAGTAACATGAGTAATAATAATTAAAGATTAATTGATTTTACCGTTACTTCTATCAATTTAAATATTAGTCAATTATTGATTAGCAGATATGAGCACTCAAATAGCTTTCAGGTTTTCTTTTCCACTTCCCAATACTTTGCTGTGGCAGGACATCAGGTAATATGATACTTTTGTATTTGACATGGATGGTCAGGTTCAACAGAGCATCTGTGTGCTCACATCAATCTCTATTGTTTCCTCTTGCATTTTAGACTCTAGAACACAATAAATTTTCTTTCCACATGTGTTAAAATCTCTGTAATTTATGGTGATCATAGATCATAGGTAATTACAGATAAATTTAATTATATAAAGGACAGAGGATTGATCAATTCTCCAAGAACCCTTAAGAATTAATCACAAGTGGATTCACTATACAGAATAGACACATGATGTTCCAAGTATTCTGTGCATTTATTCATATGTTCTGTTTGCTTTTCTGACCACACATCCTGAATGTAGATTGTTTTATATTTTGACACTTCTATGCCTGTGAGGAAGTTTCTCCTTTGGGAAGTGTGTTTGCTTGTGACCTTGAAGCTAAATGTTCCCTAGCCATAAACCAAAAGCACCTCACCATATAGGATATGTCAAGGTATAACTTACTTTATCAAACCCAAGTTCTAATGCCTCAGACTTGAACTAAGCCAGGGAAGAATGTTGCAGAGTTAAAGATAAAACAGACTAAGGCATTAGGGAGAGACAGACTGCTCTACTTTTTCTTTTCTTTTTATTGAAAATAGTTATTTTCTCATATAATATATCCTGATTATAGTCCCTGCTCTCCTCCTTTCCCTACTGGCTCCACCCCTTTTCTGTTCTCAATAGAAAAAACAGGATTCTAAGAGATAACAGAAAAACATGACAAAATAAAATATAATAAGATGAATCAAAGCTATCATATTGAAACTGGTCATAGCAAACCCGCAAGGGGAAAAAAAAAAGTCATTCCAAGAGACCTACTCATTCTCACAGTCAGAAGTTCCATAAAAATACTAACCTAAAGGCTGTAATATATATGCAGAGGACCTGATTCAGACCTATGTAGGCCCTATGCTTACTATTTAATCTCTCTGGGCTAATATGCACCTTGCTTAGTTAATTCAGAGTGTCTTGGTTTCCTGGCATCCTCCATCTTCTCTTTCACTGTCTTTCAAATGAATCTGTGGTTTGCTACTTTAAACTGCCTATAGATAAATTTCCATGCCATGACTTGTTAGTGGTAATATTGCCTGTTCATGAGAATGGTTTCCCTGTTATAGCTGATTTAGCACATGTTGGCCTGGATAATGAAGAATATAGTCATCCTACTTATTGAAAACTCTGGTGTAATCCATGAAGTATTAATGAGACCTAGGGTGTCAGGTACCAAGACAATTTTCCAAACTCTGTTTTTCTCACATGGGAACAGCATTTAAAGCTCAACAAGGAAACTTCACAAGGAATAGATAGTAACTTGGAGTCATGTGTCTTATCTATTGTGTGCACAAATGAAGGTCTTAGCTACAAAACCACAAATATAATAGCAAAATAAGCTTTCCATGACATACTTTCAATGGGATTTTCTTTATTTTTGTCACCATATAAATTTGGGCAAATTCTTTTCTAAAAGATTCATGAATTTAGCTACAATATTTCTGATCCTGTGAACTACATATCATATTTTAAACACACAGTTTTTTAAATATTAACAAAGTTCTATGAAACTACTCAGTATGTCATCATTTGCCTTAACTAAATTACTTATTTATTGTTGAAATAAATGAATATTAGTTCAATTTTATAGCAAATAAACAATTGATTTTCAATTGCTCATGTTCCAAAACGAATGTGTGCAAGTGTGTCCTGACATCACCAACAAAAGCTGTATATTAAGTTCAACTACTATTCTCTGTGATCTTCTTATCTGGAATAGATCCCCTTTCCCACTGCTTTTCTTCACTTATGTGTTACTGGAACTGGGTCATCTCTCTGGTGTAATTTTCCATGTTCTGTAAAATCTTGTACTATTTAACATGGTCCTCCAGCTCTAGAATAGCTTGTAAATTGGGGAAATATATAAAAACATATGCTTGGATTCTGACATGGAAATTTTAATAAATTTATACTGGGTGTTTTCATTTGTACATTCTTAGTGAATTTAATAATGTATAATAATACATGCAAATTATATCATCTTTTTGCCCTCATTTTAAATTGCTAATCAATTTGTACTTAGTTACTTAACAAATATCACCTGTCATTATATTTATTAGTATATTTCATTGGCATCACTTGATCACCTGAAATATATCATTCATTTCTCATACATTGTCTATTTATTTTCTTCCATAAGGATATTTTGTCTAATTGGTTCTTTAGTTATTCTAAAAATAATACTTATAAAACAGACCAGGCAAGTGCTTGCTTCTGTTTCTGTATTTCTGTTGCATGATGTCATGTCTAACCTCCTTTATACTGTATTTAAAAGGAAAAAGGAAATACATCACTATGTAATTATTAAACATAACAAAAAAGGAGATTAAGAATTAGCACATGTGTCATGTCACGTGCATGTAATCCTAGCACTTGAAAACTCAGCAGGAGGAGTAAGAAATTGATCTCATGATCAGCCATTTAGCAAGTAGGAGGTCAGATTAGATTATGTGAGACACTGTCTTAAAAAGCAACTATTCTAAGAATTTAGAATGAAGTCACTTAGATAATTCTGTTCTCATTTTGGCCACGATGGAAAACTTACACCCCAAATACAGAGATATATTAGAAATAAGATATATGTAGAAAGTAGGAAAACAAGAACAAAAAATAATCCCTCAAATCTAGAAATCAAAACTAGTGACATGGATGAAAAACAGATTGCAATTTTAGGAAAGGCAAGTTTTCCTCGAATATGGCAATGAATATTTCCTTTAGGCTAAGCATTTCCTTGCCAATTCACCACATCATTACAGGGGTGCATGTATGAGCAAAGCCTTAATTTGCATAGCTATGGAGGAAACACAATCTCACACACACACACACAGAAAGAGATAGATAGATAGATAGATAGATAGATAGATAGATACATAGATAGATAGATAGATGATAGATAGATAGATAGATAGATAGATAGATAGATAGATGGATGACAGGACAGGAGATAGGGTTAGTTTTGTATCAATTTCCACAATATTATCAAAATCCTGTCATGTTGCAACCGTGCCACATCAGACTTGAGACCAAAATTGAACAACATTGAAATGCAAGAATTCTAGAGGGACATAAAACACATTTAGGTGTAGCTCTAATGGAACTGGATGAATAAACAGGGCTGATCATCATTAATACATGCAAGTCATATCAATGACAACAATAAAAAGTCCCTGCTCTGCCTTACTATAATATCAAATTATCATGGTTGACAGTCAGTGAACTTCCTGGGTTATACACCTGCATGAAAGATTTCTGGGGAAAGGAGTCTCTAAGAACTTGATACAACTGCATTGTTTTCTGCTCGTGTCTTCAAATATGATAGCCACTTCTCCACTGTTATCATTACTGTTCAGATACCTGTTTAATATTGAGATATACAACAAGTGAGGCAGAAGGAAGATTCATGGTTGATAGACTATGAAGTGTTGCAATGTATAACACACAGAAACACACTCACATACCCACATATAGATATACACACAAAAAGAGACACACAGAGAAAGATACACAAAGAGACAAAGAGAGAGACGGAGACAGAGAACAGAAGCAGAAAGAGAGACACAGAGAGGGAGAGCCTGCCTTTGTTCACCTCACACTAGGCTGCCCAATAATACTAGACCACCATGTGTCCTAGATATTATTTGATGCGAGTAGAACAGATTGCCTCTCAGAGGCAAACTTCTTTCATTGCTATATTTGAATAAACTAGAGGAAAGCTCATAGAAAACAAAAGTACAGTCAGACTTCTCACTACTACAAACAAAAGAACAGGTAGGAGATAGACTTTACAGTAAGCCTCAGAATAGTGAAAATAACTACCAGATTCTTTTAATTTACTGTTATTATTTATTTTAGTGAAATAAAATATTTGCTTATAAAGTCACTCTCTTTCCACCTTTAAATTTAATTAACATACTCACCTTAACGTATCTCCTATATTTGGTAACTGCCATAAACACTGATGATATTCCTTGAGTGTGAACCTGTGGGTGGACTCAAATCAATATTTAGATGAATACATGGCATTAAGAAGCTTTCTACAAACTCAAGTCTGGAACTTAGTCTCTTTTCAACCTGGTGGAAAGAGCTGAAGATTATCTCACTAACAAGGTATAAGAGAAGTAATTACTGTTTTATTTAAAGCATCTTTACTCTAATGTTTGATCCTTGGTCTTATCTTCTTTAGGGTGAAAGAAGGAGTTTCATATCTTATTAATAAATACAACATCAGTATCTCAGCTCTTCATTGTCAGGAGCTTAGGATGTTTTATCTGGTAGTGTTAAATCTAGTTCTAATTTCAGTAAAGCTTTCTTACATTAAATCAATAAAAACAAAAACCTGGATTTCTGCATTTATGAATAGTGTAAAGGCAACTGTCTTAAAGCTTCTTGCTTCTGTTTGTCAGATGGATGTGTTTTGAGGGCAACATCCAGAAAGAGCTAGGTTTTGTATTGCTGCTATAGGGAAAACAATCACATATTTTAGAAAAGACACTGTCCTTTACCCAATGAAGATAAAGTCAAGGAGGGTAACTAGGTCTATGAGAACAAAGACAAGCACACATCAGTTAAAATAATTGTTTTTCTTTTTGTTGTTCATTTTGAGTTCTTCAGTCTTCTCAATAAGCATTTAGAACTAAAGGGTATGACATTATGATAAAAGGATTTGAGTTTAAATATTAAGGAGGGGTTTTTAGATAATGTTTAAGTGACTTAGATTTACTATTTTATCACGCAGATGTTAGGCAATAGAATATAAAGAAATCTTGCTCAGCCTCAATAATTGCTCAGCCTCAACAACTGCTGAAGAAAAGGGGAGAGAGTGCTGAAATACAGTGAAGAAAAACTGCTATTCTAATTATCCAACCTCAAGAAGGGGATTCTGACATACAGGAGACCCTAATTTTTCTATATTAAATGTAATAAGCCAGGCACAGGACTATTAACAGCATCACTCCACTCATATAAATGAGTAATATGGTCAAGTTCATGGAGACCTAATGTACAATAGTCCTATAAGAAGGGAGATATGAATTGATTTGAAAAAATATAGTTTAAAGTTTTACAAAAATTCTGGAATGTGTGTACATAACAATGTAAATAAATTTAATACATTAATTTACAGATTTTTAAATGGTTAGACAGGAATTTTATTATCCATATCCTAGTTAAAAATAAATCATTAGAAAGTTAAGAAAATTTAATTCTTATTTAAAATTAAAGTAATAAATTAAAAATTACATTCATGGTGGAGTTGTATAATTAATACCAATATTTTATAAATGTTCTATCCAGTTATTTGAAAGGATTATCAGATATTTAGAAAAAAAACATTTCTGTATAGAACATTTAAGATAGGCAGGATTGAAAAGCCAAAAAACTGCAGAACATTTATATATTTCTCTCTGTGTGTGTGTGTGTGTGTGTGTGTGTGTGTGTGTGTGTGTGTGTGTATAGGTGTCTATCTGCATGTGCATGAATGACAAAGTAGAGAACAGATTAGGTAAATAGATTCTAAACTGTTTTGGAAATGAGTTTTAGAAAATATTGACTAATGAATCGATATCCTTTAATTATGTATATGGTGGTTTGGATAAGTGTGGCCCTCATAGACTCATGGGTTTGAATGCTTAGACCATAGGGAGTGCCACTATTCAGAGGTTTGACCTTGTTGGAGAAGATGTGATCTTATTGGACAAAGTGTACTAATGTGGGACAGGCTTTGAGGTCTTCTATGTTCAAGCTAGGCCCATTGTGACACACAGTCTCCTTCTGCTGCCTGCAGATCAAGATGTATAACCTTTGGTCTCTCAAGCATCCTGTCTGCCTGCACACTGACATGCTTCCCACCATGATGATAATGGACTAAACCTCTGAAACAGTAAGCTAGCCCAAATTAAAAGCTTTCCTTCATAAGAGTTGCTTTAGTCATGGTGTCTTTTCTCATCAATGAAACCCTAATTTAGACAGTATGCTATAGGTAATTGCTTACAAGTTTTAAAATATGGGTATCATGGATAAGAGTACTTAACATATGCTTAAAGCACGAAAATCAAAATGATAACAAGAAAGATAATTAACACTTCATATTATATAATGCTCACAAGTAAAAAGCATTTTAAGATGGACTTATTTATTTTAAAGAACTTAACCAATAATATAAAGCTTCTTCAAACAGAATAAAAATGGGGACAAATGTTTATCTATCCAAGTTCAGTGGTGCATGTCTGCATTCTCAGCAGTTCATATGTAATAAAAAGAATTTGAGTTGAAGGCCAACCAAGGATATATAGCACTGCACTGTCATGAAATACAGGAAGAAATATATATGAGTTAATTGGTAAATAAAATATGTAGTGTGAGTTGTTGAAAGAACAGTACCATAAAAATAATAATAATGTAAGCCTAGACTATGCCATTAAAAGAATATAGGCATTTATTTGGGGCTAATATAATTAGAGACAAGCTCCCTCATCATAACAAACTAATACTGGATTTGAAATTTCATATTTTGGCAAAACTACTCTATAGCTTTTCATTTCTGAATTGAATAAAGTAATATTAATTCTCTCATGAGGTGTTGGGGTTCAAATGAAGTCAACCATATACAAGTTACAACACACCATTTTTTAAATGTTTATCTATTACTTCAAGTTACATTTCCAACACAGTGTCCTCCCTCCACATATCCCGGTCCCACCCTCCCACCCTCTCCCCCTTCTCCCAGAACTCATTTTTTGAATAATTAGGCCACAATTATGAAAATTACAAGGTACAACATACATTCCCTATGTCCAGTTCACACATACCTGGCAACTGACATCAATACTCTATTATCCACCTATCTTCATGAGTTTAAAGTTCTATACCTATCTCAATTTCCATCCTAACTTGTATTACCAACTTAAAAACATCTTCTTAGAACTAGAACAACCTTCTAATTCATAAACAACTTAAATTTAACTATGAGACTATAACTATCTATCTTCAATCACATAAGAGACCTGAGAAGGATACATATATCTGATTAAACAGGAAATGCAGAGCCAGTAGCTTCCAAAACTAAAAAATGACAGACAACTGGCTGCCTGGACAGTCTTCAATTTCTCTCCATTCATTAGAGCATCTATCTTCAGACTCCTGGCCCAGTATCTCTGATGGACATTAATTGTAAAACAGAAATTAAAAAGTACTTGCTTACCCCTTCTTGGAAGAGCTAGGCTGTCAACTTATCTGCTTCCAAGTTTTGTCCTTTTCAGACAGCATTGAATCAAGGGATTTTTCTTGCCCAGTGGCAAGCTTGCCACTAATGTAACCATTTACAAATGGAGATTCTTCGATGCTCATCCTCTACTTGGAGTAGAATGAGCTGTGCTGTCAGGAGCTGACATATCTCAATATCAAAAAGTCTTAAGCTAAGAAAACTTCTTTGAATGCCATAGTCTACAGATCACTTGAGGTTTTTGAAGACCAACTATCTATCTCCATATATTCGGATAAGCAAATGATGCTTGTGTCTTAGCAACTTGATTTCTGGCTAACTTAGAAAACATCTGTGATAAACTATGCTACTTCCTAACAAAATGACATGTTTGAATGACTATTAGTTTGCATTATTATAATATATAAATAAAAAAACATATATTTATGTATATATATAAATAATATGAGACTATATATATTATTTATATGTACATATATAAAAGTTCAACATTTCTTCAAGTGTCTCTCGGACTTTAGAGATTCCTCTTCTGTGAATTCTCGGTTTAGTTCTGTGTCCCAAATTTTGATGGGGTTATTTGATTTTTTGGTGTTTAATTTCTTCAGTTATTTATATATTTTGGATATTAGCCCTCTCTCCAATGTTGGGTTGGTGAAGATCCTTTCCCAGTCTGTAGGCTGCCATTTTGTTCTAAGGACAGTGTCCTTATAAGGTCCCATTTATTGATAGTTTGTTTTAGCATCTGAGCTATTTGTGTTCTATTCAGGAACTTGCTACCAGTGCCAATGAGTTCCAGGCTCTTCCCCACTTTCTCTTCTATTAATGTTAGTGTGTCCGGATTTGTGTAGAGGTCTTTGATCCACTTAGATTGAAGTTTTGTACAGGGTGATAAGTATGGATCTATTTGCATTCTTCTACATGTTGACATCCAATTAGACCAGCACCATTTATTGAAGATAATTTCCTTCCTTTTTCCATTGTATGGTTTTGGCTTCTTTGTCGAAAATTAAGGGACATTAATTATGTGGGTTTATATTTGGACCATCAATTTTATTCCTTTGGTCAACTGGTCTGTTTCTATACCAGTACCATGCTGTTTTTATAGCTATTGCCTTGTAGTATAGCTTGAAATCCGGGATGGTGATACTTCCAGATGTTCTGTTATTGTACATGATTGATTTAGCTTTTCTGGCTTTTTGATATTCCATATGAAGTTAAGATTTTTTTCCAGATCTGTAAAGAATTGAGTTGATATTTGATAAGAATTGCATTGAATCTGTATATTGCTTTTGGTAAGATGGGCATTTTTATTATTTTGATCCTACCTATCCATGAGCAAGGGAGATCTTTCCATCTCCTGATATCTTCTTCAATTTCTTTCTTCAGGGACTTGAAGTTCTTATCATACTGGTCTTTCACTTGATTGGTTAGATTTACCCCCAGGTATTTTATATTATTTGTGGCTATTGTGAAGGGTGCTGATTCCCTTATTTCTTTCTCAGACGATTTATCTTTTGTGTAAAGAAGAGCTACTGATTTTTTTAATTGATTTGGTATCCAGCCACCTTGCTGAAGTTTATCAGCTGTAGGAGTTCTCTGGTGGAATTTTGAGGGTCACATATATAATACTATATTATCTGAAAATAGGGATACTTTGACTTTTCCTTTCCTATTTTTATCCCTTTGATCTCCTTTATTTGTCTTATTGCTCTAGCTAAAACTTCAAGTACTATGTTGAAGAGATATGGAGAGAGTGACCTGCCTTGCCTTGTCCCTGATTTTAGATGAAATGCTTTAAGTTTCTCTCCATTATTTTGATGTTGGCTATTGGCTTGTTGTAAATTGCCTTTATTATGTTTAAGTATGGTCCTTGTATGCCTGATCTCTCCAATACTTTTAACATGAAGGGGTGCTGTATTTTGTCAAAAGCTTTTTCAGCATCCAATGAGATGATCATGTGGTTCTTTTCTTTCAGCTTGTTTATGTGGTGGATTACATTGATGGATTTTCTAATGTTGAACCACCCCTGCATCCCTGGGATGAAGCCTACTTGATCATGGTGTATGATACTGTTGATGTGATCTTGGATCCGGTTTGCAAGTATTTTATTAAGTATCTTTGGATCCATGTTCATAAGGGAAATTGATCTGAAATTTTCTTTCTCCATTGGGTCTTTGTGAAGTTTAGTTATCAGTGTGACTAAGGTCTCATAGAATGTGTTTGGCAGTATTCCTTCTGTTTCTATATTGTGGAAGAGTTTGAAGAATATTGGTGTTAGCTCTTCTTTGAATGTCTGATAGAATTCTGTGATGAAAACATCTGGTCCTGGACTTTTTTTTTTTTGGTTAGAAGAATTCCAATGACTCCTTCTATTTCCTTAAGGGTTATAGGACTTTTTAATTTGTATACTTGTTCTTGATTTAACATTGGTAAGTGGAATCTATCAAGAAAATTGTCCATTTCATTTAGATTTTCCAGTTTTGTGGAGTGCAAGTTTTTGAAGTAGGACCTAATGATTCTTTGGATTTGAATCAATGTCTGTTGCTATTTCCCCCTTTTCATTTCTGATTTTGTTGATTTGGGTTTTTTCCCTCTGCCTTTTAGTTAATTTGGCTAAGGGTTTGTCTATTTTGTTGATTTTCTCAAAGAACCAAATCTTGGTTTTGTCAATTCTTTGTATTGTTCTTTTTGTTTCTAAGTTG
>CAJQZJ010032480.1:648231-761191 GCA_907164525.1 Lophiomys imhausi
AGAAAAAGAACCATTATTTGGACTGAAAGGGAGAGCTGTTGGGGGGAAAAATAAATACCTTAAACTAAAAAAAAAAAAAAAAAGAAGGGAAGAGGATGGTGGGGCTGAGGGGGAGGAGGGTGGAAGGGTGGGACTGGAGGGGGGTTAGGGAGGGGATTGTGATTGAGATGTAACTTGAAGAAATAAAAAATAAATTATTAAAAAAAATCTGTGGATAATTTCTCCCTTAATTTTAGATAAGCTTCCTATTTTCCCTGTTTTTAAATTCCAGATGTTTTGGACTGGGAAGATTGGTGAATAGGTAAAAATGTTTACCCTGCAAGCTTGATGACTGCTATCAAGCTTTACACTACATGTTACATATATTTGTCATTTTATAGCACTGTCCCCAAATATATAAAATTTGAAACTTACTTTATATTAAAAGTTCAACAGTAAAGAATTTGGTCTTTGGGGCAGAGTGAACTGCTGACATACAGTTTGATGAAAAATAACTTCAGCTCAAGTGACACAACAGAGAGAGGAAGAAATGTCAGTAAAGTGAAGGGAAAGAGAGGATGTGAACCTGGACTAGCTCACTTTGAAGCTGCAGACAATCTTAGAGCTGTGTCCACAGTGGCTCATGCATGACTAGGTTCAGCCTCATTTTCCATTACCTTTGTTATTCCAAAGCTTTATCACATGCCAGATCCCCTTGTTTATCTTACCTCATTCCTAGAGAAATTAAATGCTCCAAAGAAAGGAAGAAGAGATATTGATGAGAAAATTTCTATTCCATTAACTCTGATCAATTTTAAAGTTGGAGTAATTGGTCCATCTTCATTCTAGATGTTCTGGTGCTTGATTTGATCTTGGCAATGTGAAATTGGTTTGAGAATGATGATAATCTATACAGCTTCTAGTATTGCATTTAACATTAAATGGTCAGAATACAATAAGCTAGTCTATCAAAAAAAGCACTGACCTGGAAATCAGAAAACAAATTTTCTTTTTTTTTTATGCCCACCTACCATGTATGTGACCTTGGACAAGGCACTTAATCTTCCATTATTAGCAAGTTCTCATATATAAGCTGGTACTTATTTTCTAATTGATACATTAAGAAAAAAAACATGAGGTTGAATTTTTAATAAAGTATTTTAATATCTTCTCCTACTGATAAAGATTTGGGGCTTTTTGAGGACAACAGAAGCAACCCTGCCTATTAGAGTATATTAGAGATTACTGCTTCATTTAGAAAGGAATTTTCTCAATCATAGTCATCTCTTTGTCCCTGGATCTAAAACATAGTGAGAACCCAGCAAAAATATGTTGAAGAAATGCATTTTTATGCTGTGCAACAGAAACTCTTCCTTAAAAATGCTGGCATCTCAGGCTGTAAACGTTCTTGTTTGTCCACCATAACTAGATGTTGAGACCCTGGTTTTAGAGACTCTAATAACTTTTGAAGTAGTAAAGAGAGAAATTAAATTTCAGTGGTCAAGAAACAGTGCTGGTGAGCTTTCATAGTCATATAACATACTGTGAAACCTGGTTAGGAATAAAAGATATCGTGGTCTTATATAGTGCTGAACCTTGAAAGCTATAAATTTAATCTACCTCGCAAAATATGTGTGCAGGTCTAATAGTGCAAGTCCATTAATCAGTATAAGTAACTATTCTCTTGATTGGATTTGAGGTCTGCTCCACAGAAGAGAATTCATGCTTTGTACTATAAACATAGACAAAACCCTTGGGTAGGGAATTATTTGCTTATGAGGGGATTCTTTGATTATATTTGCAAAATGGTCATGTGTTTGGACTGCCCTCTAACTATTTATACTTTTATTTATAGCTTTGTGCTACTCTTAACATTGAACATAAAAGCTTCTTATTGCAGAGGGTATTCATTAATATAGACTCATAACCATTCAAAGTGCTGAGAATAATCAGCTGCAAGAATTCAGACACAGATTATCTATTTATATCAAGCCCCCTGTAAGACTTGGGGACCCTCTTTTGGAAGAGGGTAGGTCAAATCAAACCAAATTTGTCTAGTTGATAGGATAGGACTTTAGATCTAGATTCTACTAAGCAATTGAAAGTGTACTTAGTGACAGACTTCAATGTTTCAATGAAGTATTGAGTAGCTATCAAATCTTGTTCGAGACATTATTCTGTACCATAAAACATGAGACTATTTCACTCACTATAAAGCTCTCCAGCACTTGGGAGGCAGAAGCAGGTGGATCTCTGTGAGTTCGAGGCCAGCCTGATCTACAAAGTGAGTCCAGGACAGCCAGACCTGTTATACAGAGAAGCCCTGTCTTGTAAAAAAAAAAATGCCAATTACCTTGATAAAAAGTTAATTTCTTACATTATAAATCACACTCTTTAAAATTCTCATTTTTGTTTAGCTTCATAAACATTTTTTGAGATCACAATTTGTGAGTCCCCGACCCCCATAGGTCATTGAACACTACATTGTCAGGCTGTAGAGGCAGAGAACAGGGTCCCAGGTAGCAGTGAGTAGGGTGGGTATAAAGGACCTTCGAAACTATAGGAGAGGAGCTCCTTTACTGAAATGGTGGTTACTAGCTTGTATAACTATGTTTAGGGGGTTGGGTAAGATAAAGGAACAGGGGAAGAAATGCTCTTATTTTGCATATACAGATCTGATTGAAGGCAGACAAATATTACTGATGCACCAATTCAAATATCAAAACCTGGGAGAAAGTGTAGGGAAGAAGTGCTGTAGCACGGGCAGGTGACTCTCCAAGCCTGTCAAACAGATTACCAGACTTCCAGTTCCATGATTTCTAAAAAAAAAAAAACCAAAACAGTTCTCTGGCAGGGTATCATGAAGTAGCCTTTGTCTCTATGGAGTTGAGTATGTCCAGGGCTGATTTGGCAATGGAGGAGCCCCTCTGTTGCCTTGCCCTCTGAGAGCTGTCTGTGGCATGGGTAGTGCTCTACCATTCTTCATCTGGCCTGAGAACCCACAATAATATGATTCCATTATTTCTCCCTCAACTTTTTTCCTTTTAAACACTCCAATAAAACACTCCTTGATTTCTTCCAAATTTATAATCTCTTTGTTCCATTATATGCTGTTATATTAATTTATGTAAATGTATATTATGCATATATTTTTCTAAATATAATCTTTTTGGTCTATATTCAGCTACTTTTAAGTATGTTTTCAGGGCTGACCATTTGGTATTGGATAACTAATTGGTGTATTTGTTCCTGGAAAAGATCTTATCTTCTAATATCATCATTCCTTGGTTGCCCATAGTTCTTTTTGTAAGGCTGAGGCCTCTTGAACTTTCCTTTGTTCTCTTTGGCTTGTCTATTGTTTCTTGTTCAGCTCATATGTAGGGAACATGGCTATGCGAACGTAAAGGTGTAGTTTCTGACATTACTGGAATCTACAATCTCATAGCAAACACCTTGATCTTCTGGGTCTTACAATCATTCTGCCCCCTCTTCCACAATGTTTCCAGAGTCTTAGGTGTGGGAATATTTTTAAGATATATCCATTGATACTGAATTCTGAATATCAATAGATTGTGAATTCCTGTAATCATCTCTGACTATGGCAAAGAGAAGTTTACTTGATGAGGTATGAAGACTACACTTGTCTATTGGTATAAGGAAAAATATTGGGAATATCATTAGCATTATTCCAGTTCAGTTATGTGGGGGTTGTAGGTTCCCCTTCAAAACCCATGTCTTCACTAGCCCTGGGAAGTTACCTGTGCTTCCTGTACCAAGCATAGTTTCCCTCTAGTTGAGAAAGTCTTAAGTCTAATTTACAGAACTGTTGGTTACCATGAAGGTATGTCTATCACTACTGAATCCTTAGGGTTACTGTTCCATGCTGGTCATTGATATGATTCATAGATACCACAACTAAGTAGACTCATTTGCTTCCATCCTTTGGAAGACTGCATGGTACCTTCTGGTACCATGAAAACTAATTCAGGGAGGGAACATCCAAGTCAGATACAGTGTAGGGCTTCTGGGCCCTGTGTCTGAACTGAATTGTATCTCCAGTAACTGGGAAAACTTGAGGAGGACAGCCAAGGTTAATACAAATAGGCAGTGTGTTTTGAGAATTTCTTGAACTTTGACCAACAACTCAAAAGAGAGATTTACATATCTGGTATTGGCACTTTTGTTAGCTAATCTTTGGCTCTCACAGTAAGCATTATCAGCCAAAATGAAAATTTGTATTTGATAAATAGTAGGATGATTCCTTATGACTTTCTCAGAGATTCATGGTGTCAGTTAACACTCTTCCATCTGTATTTATCACCTTTTCTCCTCCCAAAAGAGGTTCTCTTTTTCCATTTCCAAAATCAGATCACTTTCACCATTTTCTTATAAATTTGTATTTTATTAGACATAAAATGTGGGGCTATGTTCTATTTTATTCAGTTGTAATAATTGGAATGAGTTTTTTTTTCCTTTTATACTTGTAGACAAATCATTACCCTGAAAACAGAATCCAACTTCACAGAATTACTTTGTATTTGTGCTATAGAATAGTTACCTATACATGAATGACTTTAATTCCAGATGCTCTGTTATGGTTCATTTATCTATCTTTATATAAATACCTTACTTAGTTTCAATACATATACTTAGGACAAAATTCCTTATAATTCAGCTTTGCTTTGTCTTAAATCATCTGGTACTTGAAAACTGTTATTTACAATCCAACGACATAGAAGATTTTCAGGTTACTTTCTGTTGTTGACTTAAAATGTTTTCTAGAATGTGAATATTTTTCATGAACATATACTTATTTTATGTAGAATCATGTATCTTATCTTGGTAAATGTCATACACTAGAAAACAAAGTAAAAATTATATGTCCTTTCATATTCTTATTGTTACTGGAAACTTGTTTATAAATATCAATTATGTGATTTCTTTGTTCATACTGATGAAATCTCTAATCCTTCTATGCTTATGTCTCCATGCTCTATCATTTATTGACAAGAGAATATTGACATCCTTGATGGTAATTTAAAATTCACTTATTTCTCCTTTCAGAAGAATTAACATTCCTATATGTTAATTCATATACCTTAAAGTTATATTAATAGATACATAAACACTTGATTTTCTTCTTTTTATAGAATTAATAATATTTAGTACAAATATATTAATGCCCCAAAATATACTGTTGCATAAACTTTTAATGTTCTAGCCATTGGTGACTGGGTAATTTTGTGTTTAGAAAATAACAGTCTACAGAAAATAATTTTATTTTTTATCTAAAATCAACTTTCTGATATTAATATATTCAAACGGTTTTGATCAGTTCAACATTATAGATATGTCATGACCTTTAACTGTAATTCATGTTTCAATTTTACAAACTATAAGATTCATATGAAATTGTAGAACATATCACAGAAAAGTAGCTTCATTCTCATGGTAACACTTTGAAAGACAGTAAGTTCAGTATTACAACCAAGACGAAGATACTGATCCATCAAGGTCAGAATATTACATTCAAATTTCTCATTTTCCCTTAATCATTATGTGTCCATTTTGTCATTATATCCTAATTTCCTCCATCCCTAGTGATTGATACTGGCATGCACTCTATTGCTATGAAGTTATATATATATATTTTTTATTTGTTTATTGCTTCAGGTTACATCTCCATCATAGTATCCTCTTTGGACCCTTCCCAGT
Source organism: Lophiomys imhausi (assembly GCA_907164525.1). Taxonomy (NCBI): domain Eukaryota; kingdom Metazoa; phylum Chordata; class Mammalia; order Rodentia; family Muridae; genus Lophiomys; species Lophiomys imhausi. The sequence continues at coordinate 653,926 of CAJQZJ010032480.1, forward strand.
CCTGCCCTCCCACCCTCTAACCCCTAACCTTTCCATCCCACTCCTCTGGAGTGGAGTGTCCCTACATAACAGTCCCCCTCCCCAGTTCAGCAGTCATATGAGGGCCAAGATTCTTCTCATACACACGGGCCTACAAGGCAGCACCACTAGGGCAAAGTGTCTCATTGACAGAAAGAAAAAGTCTATGTTCCTTTTCCCTTTGGTGCTTTGGTTGTAGTATAGATATCTTGTACTATATAGCTAAATTCCAACTATAAGTTAATAAATGCCTTGTGCATCCTTCTGAGTCTGGGTTAACTCACTCAGAATGAAATTTTCTAGTTCCATCCATTTGGCTGCAAATTGCATAATTTCCTTGTTACTGATAGCTGAGTAGTATTCCATTGTGTAGATGTACCATAGCTTTTTAATCCATTCTTCAGTTGAGGGACATATGGGTTAATTCCAGTTTCTAGCTAGTACAAATAAGGCTGCTATGAGCATAGATGAGGCCACTTCCTTGTGATAAAGTGAGAAGTCATTTGGATGTATACCCAAAAGTGGTATGGCTGGGTCCTGAGGCAGAGCTATTCCAAGTTTTCTAAGATATCGCCAGACTGACCTCCATAGTGGTTGCACAAGCCTGTACTCCCACCAGCAATGGAGGAGGGTTCCCCTTTCTCCACACCCTCGCCAGCATGTGCTGTCATTTGAGCTTTTGATTCTGACAGGTGTGAGATGGAATCTCAGAGTCATCTTGAATTGCATTTCTCTGATGATTAAGGATGCTGAGCATTTCTTCAAGTGTCTCTCAGCCTATAGGAATTCCTCCTTTGTGAATTCTCTGTTTAGCTCTTTCCCCCATTTTTTAATTGGATTATTTGGTGTCTTGGCATCCAATTTCTTGAGTTCTTTGTGAATTTTGGATATTAGCCCTTTCTCAGATGTGGGGTTGGTGAAGATTTTTAACCAATCTGTAGGCTTCCATTTTGTTTGAATGACAGTGTCTTTTGCCTTACAGCAAGCCAGTAGCAAACATCAAAGTAAATGGAGAGAAACTTGAAGCATTTCCTCTAAACTCAGGGAAAAGACAAGGATGCCCACTTTCGCCATATCTGTTCAATATAGTACTTGAAGTTCTTGCAAGAGCAATTAGACAACTAAAGGAGATCAAGGGGATACAAACTGGAAATGAAGTCAAATTAATCCTATTTGCAGATGATATGACAGTATACATAAGCAACCCCCAAAATTCCACCAGAGAACTCTTACAGCTGATAAACACCTTCAGCAAGGTGGCAGGATACAAAATTAATTAAAAAAATTAAAGCCCGTCTTTATACAACAAATAAAAGGGCTGAGAAAGAAAATAGGGAAACAACTCCCTTCACAATAGCCACAAACAATATAAAATACCTGGGGGTAACTCTAACCAAGCAATTAGAGGACCTGTACAACAATAACTTCAAGCCCTTGAATAAAGAAATTGAAGAGGCCATCAGAAGATGGAAAGATTTCCCATGCTCATGGATAGGTAGGATCAACATAATAAAAATGGCCATCCTACCAAAAGCAATATACAGATTCAATGCAATTCCTAAAAAAAGAGTACCAACACAATTCTTTTTAGACCTGGAAAAAGCTATTCTCAATTTCATATGGAACAACAAAAAACCTAGAATAGCTAAATCAATCCTGTACAATTAAAAAAACAGAAAACATTTGGAGGTATCACCATACCAGATTTCAAGCTGTACTACAGAGCAATAGTAATAAAGACAGCATGGTACTGGTATAGAAACAGACCACTGGATCAATGAAATCGAATTGAAGACCCAGAAATGAACCCACACACCTATCGTCACCTAATCTTTGACAAAGAAGCCAAAACCGCACAGTGGAAAAAGGACAGCATCTTCAACAAATGGTGCTGGTCAACTGGATGTCCATTTTTAAAAGAATGAAATTAGACCCATACTTATCACCTTGTACAAAACTTAAGTCCAGGTGGATCAAAGACCTTAACATAAGCCTGGTCACACTAAATCTACTAGAAGAGAAAGTGGGAAAAACCCTTGAAATCATTGGCACAGGTGACAATTTTCTCAACAGAACACCAACAGCTTAAGACCTAAGACCAAAAATCAATAAATGGGACCTCATGAAAATGAAGTTATATTTTTATGAGTGATATATCACAGCCTGTATCTGTGTAAAATTGGCTCCTCTAACTTGCCATAATCTGGAGATTAATTCCATGCATTATTTCTTATTATCTTTTATTTCTCACAAAGGTTCTTGGTTGTAATATGTCACAATATTTTCAGAATAACAGTAGAAGGACATCTGGACTATTTCAGTTTGGGGCTATTGCAAACATACATCTCTCAAAATTGGAAGTGTGGATTTTAATCTCTCTGTATTAAATAACCAAGATTGTAGTTTTGGATTTTAAGGCAGGCTGTACTACTTTATATTCCTACCAACAATATAATAAGCGACTCATTTTCTATACCATCTACCAGTTTTGGATTGTCATCTACTATTCTAATATGTCCACAGACTTATTTTATTTTGATTTAAATTATAGTGTTCTAAGACCTAATTCTGTTGAACAAATTTTCTAGTGGTTATTTGACATTCATACTTTTCAATGAAATTTGTCCTCATGTTTTGTTTGTTTTTTGTTTTTTTCTAATTGTCTGAGTGTATGTGTTTGCATTTGGGATTGTTAATCTTTGTTAGCCACATGGCTTTCAAAGATTCGTCCCCCTGTAAGTTTTTTGTCTTCCTTTCCCTCCAAAATATTTTTGCAAAGTAAAGTTTTATTTTTATGACCAAGCCATCCACCCTTTTGTTTTAGTTTTTTGTGATTTTGTAAGTCTAAGGGTGATCTTTTAGAGTATATTTAGTTCCTGGAGATAAATCCTTCTATGTTTTTTTCCCCCTCACAAACATTTGTATTTTAATCTTACACCTAGTGATTGACTTCATTCATGTGTAAAGCTAGAGACTTAGTTTTAATCTTGTTTGTCACCTCTCTGTTCCAGGATCAATTGACAGAAAACACTATCTTTCTTTCATTGATATCCTTCATCTTTCCTGAAATCAGCACGTTTTATACATTTCTGGATTATGTGTCTTGTTTCATATCCTTCATCTTTCCTGAAATCATCACGTTTTATACATTTCTGGATTATGTGTCTTGTTTCATAGAAGTATAGATTTAAGGAGAAAGTCAGCACCTTTCTACCTTTTAAATAAATCTAAATTCATAAATAGTTAAGAATAAGTTGAATAAGCAATCTTAATATAACAATTTGCCAAACCAACTAAAGTCAGACTAACCCTTTAATGTTCTCATTATAGCTTAAGAAAAGAATTCAGTGATTTTTATTTCTACATATATATCTTTTATTTTTCCTGTTATATTTTCAAAGATTAGAAGAAAAAGGAAACAAATGATACCTAAAACAATGTTTGCAAGACAAACAGGCTTTTATAACAATGCTATTTCATTAGCTCTACGAAGTCATTCAGACATTGGTGATTAATGACCTCTTCCTAAGCTGATTTTTTTTTTTTATTCTCTAAATGTAATTAAGAGTTCTGTCTGTAATCCTAAAGACTGAAATCATGCATTTTGGGATAAATAGTAATTTGGATTGGTTTTAAACAAACACATTACAACAATCATAGCTACACCTTGAAAGTTACCCCAAAGCAATCCTAACATGTGCTTTTGCGAAGCTTTTTTAAGCATGTTGTGACTGAACTGGAGCAGGACATTTCTCATTGCTGATAATGTGAATTTGATTACTATAATAACAAGTGAAAGAGAGTAAAACATGAACAAGCATCAGTTATCTACTGCTTCACTAATTATTTGAAATCACAAAGTATAGTTAACAGAAGTTGTTCTTAAGTGCATTTGTGCTATGGTGATATCTATCATCTATTAACCTCAGCCCATTTTTGTGAGTAATGATGCAGAGCTTGAATGAATCCTGGGAAATCCAAAGGTGCAGGAGAATAATCATCTCGAAAATTACTTGACAATAATCCATGTCATATAGTACTTGAAAGCATTACCATCTTTTTTGCTTTAAATATGTTTTATAATATCCTATGTCAAGCTGCTACGACAAAATTTCATATACTTGTCAAAGCAGGTACACATTAGTGTTTCTTAACCTTGAGCCATTCAAGCATGCGTGAAGCCAACAATGTGTATGTTATTATTGACATATTTTGACAACCTTGCCCTCAAAATGCAAGAAGTCTTTACTGATTTCTGCCATTTTTTGTTGCCCAAACACCCTTAAATTAGCATGAGATTGAACTAGAAGGAAAGTAAAATATTATGTCTCCTGGTGATAGGACCTAATATGAGCAACCCTTGACATTATGATAGTTTTAATTAAATCGCAAAATGTCAAGGGAAGAAAACACACTTAAGCTTATGTGTGTTTAAGCTCTAGTATCTTTTCCTTATAGAAAGACATATAAAGTTCCAGTTCTGTATGTTGTGCTTACATAAGACTGAAAGGCCAAAAAGCACTGTGTCTGCTCATTCTTAATATGTTAAATAAAATGTGGATCTTCTTGTCCTTTTTTATTTTATTTTATTTTGGGACAGGGTTTCTCTGTGTAGACTTGGCTGTCCTGAACTCGCTTTGTAGACCAGGCTATCCTTGAATTCACAGAACTGCTTGCATCTGCCTCCTGAGTGCTAGGATTAAAGGCATGTACCACTATGCCCAGAATTTATAGGAAATTGTGAACTGCTATGTGGGAGTTGGAATTTGAGCCAGCATCCTTTGAAAGAGAAGTCAATACTCTTAACAACTGAATGGATCTATTGTCTTAAGGGAAGTCCTTAATAGTAAAATTAATATGTTTCCTAAACTTAGAAGTTCAATGTTTTAGTGGCTTGTCAGTCTTTCATCTAGTATGAATATACTAACAATATATGACACAACTTTCTTGGGATCATTATTGTACTTTCTGGAAAGCATTGAACTATTTTTGCTACAAGCGAAAATAACAGGTCATGAAAGTGTGTGTGAGCTATGTCATCAATACAGACTCCACACTTGTATAATTGAAACCCAGAATAAAAAAGAACAACAGAAACAACAATAAAAACAAACAAGCAAAAACATCAGTTTCTCTAATGGACAATATTTAAAAACCATGTGGAATGGTTTTAAAAGTTATACTTTATTAAAAATCCACACTTTAGAAATCCATTATTTAAACTTTTCATATGTGTAAGTAATATATCTTGATCAAATTCATTCATCACCCAGCCTCTCCAACTCCTCCCAGTATCCTCCTCATACATCCCTCCCAGCATTATGTTCTCCTTTGTATATATTGAGTAATTTATTAATTTATTTAATCCATTTAGTGTCCCATTAATGCTGTCTTTAATATATATATGAGGTATCATCCATTGGGAAGGAGGAACATACCAGTGGTACACTTCTAAAGAAAAATGGCTCTTCCTCCTCCAACCATTAATAGTCAGTAGCCCTTAAGCTATGGGTGGTGTCTTGAAAGCCCCTCCATCATCCATGCTTGGATTTTTAATCAATTTGTTCTTTGGGGGTTTGTGAAGCTGATACTGCTGCTGTGAGCTCATATGTACAATAACCATCTCATGCCAAAAGGTTAGCACATTCTAGCACTCCTTCCCATTGCCCAGTACTTACATTCTTTCTACTTGTCTTAATTGATGATCTTTGAGCAATGACAATAGGCTGTGTTGTTTTGGGTTCTCTAGAGCCTCTCAGACAAATAATTTTAGGGAGGTAGATTATGTCTGGCATTGAGATTTTCATTGAATCCTATGGTTTTTTTGGGGAAAATGTTACTCATTAGTATGGAATACTTCTGTACAAGCTCCCTTAAAAATTATTTAGCTTGTAGACTAGTGGGGTTTTATAAAGCTTTTTTATATTTCTTTAATTTTTACTAACATATTTCTACTATCCATTTCTCTCACTCTTCTGTCCCATTTCTGGTTAAAAATTTAATTCTTAGCATCTCCAACACTAATTTCATATCACATATATTCTTTTATCATCTGTTATTATAATTTTGACGTGCATTACAGGATCATAGGTTCCCAAATAACTTTATTGTGCACATTTTATTTACATAAGAATTCCCCTAGACTCTTGCTTCTTCATCTTCACCATTCTTGAATCCTTCTGCCCCATATTCACAATATTTACATTTGTTTTCCCTGTATTGTACTAGCCTTCCTTAGTAAGATGCTCCCCTTATGTTGTGTTTCTAATGTCCTAGATTTTCCTGGTCCCTCACTGTATCATCCTCACCACCTACTTAAACACTCTGTCTCTGTATTCCCAATGTTTTCTTTCATGATTTCTAGATTGTACTACCCTCCATCCTTAATTGCACCCCACCACCAATGATCTGTTTAGAGTCTCCTAGAGTATACATGCTACACATGCAAATGGAAAATTTTCAAAATAAAAAAAAAACACTTTGTATGATAGAATAGATGTGGCCATTGTTTTTGAGGGACCCGAGCTACCTCACATAGCACAGTTTTCCCAGTGACACCCATTTATCTCCATATATTATGATTTTTGTTTTATTTTAATATACTACAGCTGACGACTATTTCATCATGTATATGGACTGCAGTTTCATTATTCATTTGCCAGTAAATGAACACTTATGTTGGCTCCATTTTTTGACTATTGTAACCAGAGTAGTAATGAATATGAATTTGCAAGTATCTCTCTATTGTAGGATATCAAGTGCTTTGGGCATATGTGCAGGAATGGTATCAATGAATCATATAGTAGAAGTATTTCTAATTTTCTAAGAAACCTCCAGATTGATTTCCAGAGTTACTAGTTGCACTTCCGCTAATAGTGTGTGTTTCCTTTTCCCCACATCCATACTAGGATTTGTTGTCACTTGTATTCCTGATGATGTCCATTCTGTCTTGGGTGAGATAAGTCTTAAGAAGGCCAAAGATATTGAACACTTTGCTGAGTTTTGCTAGTTGTTTGTATTTCTTCTTTTGAATAATCACAGAAAAAAATGGAGAATTGTGTGAGGATGTAGCCCACAAAATATAAGAAAAAATTTATCAACTTTATATCTGACAGAGAATTAGTGTCTAGAATATACAAAGAACTAAAAAAAATCTAAACACCATGAAAACAAGAATACCAATTTAAGGGGGATTTACAACCAAATAGGAAGTTCTCAAAAAATAATATTAATTAGTAATTCTTTTCTTGAAGATAAATGATAACAATAATAGTGTTAACATTTTTCTCATGTGATCTATGTATACAAAAAGCATAATAATACCAAATAACTAATTATCTTACAGATTTTGATATATATTTCACTATTTGGAAATCTGTTGTTCAGGATCCTAAAAGTATGCCAAATGATTTCTCAACTATAGGCATTATATTGAAGATTGGGTATATATTTTGAGTGAAAAGGAAAATTAGCTAGATGATTAGAACAATTGTATATAAAACTGACTCAAAAATAAAAAAATAGGTAATAATTGAAGAAATAAAGGTAGAATGAGATTGGACCTCCCATTAGAAGAAGCAATAGTTAAAATGGTACTTTTAGGGCTAAAAGAGTTTATCTTTCCTTTCTGGAATACTTTCAAAGCTACAGAAACTCACTTAATATAAGTTTTGTATTATAAAAATACTTATGTTTGTATTCTTTGATACAAGGTGTATCCCATAAATATGTGTGATCTATTTGGCTATCATCTTTTATTTTTAGGGACACTCTAAACTTAAACATTGAAAATGGCAGCAAGTAAATTAAGAGGAGAAAGGGAAAAAGGAAGCATCTACTGGGGATCCCTGCTAACCAAGCACAAAATTGGAAAAAGATTAATTGTTAATCTTTTTTCATGAGGGCTTCCCATAAAAATACTAATGAGTCCTAACTGGAAAAGCCATTTGGTTTTTCACACTGGTAGCCTAATTTGACAGTGTCATTTCAAAAGTATATGGAGAGAGGAATTTTCTCCTAAGATAGAAATACTCAGAAATGCTGAGTTACATGCTGGTTACTTAGAGGGGCCTAGATCCTGAGCAATGGCTTGTAGTTACTAAAGCAATGGTACACATAAATAACAGCACAAGTAATCATTCTGATATTTTTACCCATTAAAATCTGAAGATCAGTTCTATTATTTTAATCAGTGTATCAATTGTGTTGCTCAACTTTCTATGATTTACCAAATGTGACATAATTATTAAATAAAAGGTTTATTTTGCTTGAAACTTTGGAAGTTAGAATCTCTAATCTGTTGGCCCCATTGGTTTGGATATGACTTGAGGTAGTCAATTCCTGTAGGAGCATGAAGCATAGTAAATATTCCCACTTCAGCAGGCTAACAGTTACATGAAAGGAGCAAGAGTCCTATAAACTTATTTTCTCACCATGTAGAGTAAGACCATCACTTGTGAGCACTAACTCCCAAATATACAGTAACTCCTCTTTCCCAGTATACTACCTTGGATTTTTGCCAACATTTAACATATAACATGATGAAATGAATATGAAATTTAATATTGCAGGTTAAGTAATAGTGTGCTTTACTTTTTGTGTTATTTTTTGAATGCTCTGAAAAAGGTCAGTGTATATTAGTTTACTTTTAAAGTGCTGCTATAAAGAAATGTTGAATTTTCAGGCTTTTAAATCTTTTGTTCTTCCCTTTAATTGATTTCTGGGACATTTTGGTCATACTTGGAAAGAAGCTTAATCATTTTTAGAAAACTTAAACAAGTGAAGACACTGTGCAACATTATTTTCAGAAAGTGACCATTGCATTGCTCACTTCCTGTTCTGGAAATTTCTTCTGCTTGTGTAAAATGATGGTTGAGAGGTCAGTTAGTATCAGGAAACAAGAAAATCGGATCATGTCTGTTTTTGTTTGTGTTCTCTAGTGGAATTGACATTGCCAAGTATTAAATATTATGTTAAATTTAGAGGACAAGTTCCATACTGATAACTGAAGGTTCTTTTATAGGTAACTCACCCTGTAACTTCTATTGAAACTATTCATTTTCTTAAATGAGAATTTTCAATCTGTGAATTATAGAACTTTTTGGTGTCATGTGTATATTCTATTCCTGCATTGTTGCCATTGGTTTAATGGTCTTATAAAAATACATGGCTTTCATGTTCCTATTTATGGCTAACTTATTCTTTCATGATAATATGCATAGCAAAAATAAATTACCTACTTTAATACTTTATTCTAAGTAAGTATTAAGTTGTCTTAAAAAACAAATTTATCTAGTTTATTTGCTTTCTTTCTTTAGAGAATTACTTTTCTATTTCAATATCTTCTCTCCCATATTCTCCTTCAGCTAGTTACTCTGCTTCCTGTTTCAATAAAATAAGAAGGTCAGAATGAAACTTCCTTATAGCATCAATAGACAATTATTGATTGTGTCTTTCTTAATGCTACAACAAATAAATGGAACCTCATGAAAATGAAGTTATATTTTATGAGTGATATATCACAGCCTGTATCTGTGTAAAATTGGCTCCTCTAACTTGCATTAATCTGGAGATTAATTCCATGCATTATTTCTTATTATCTTTTATTTCTCAACAAAGGTTCTTGGTTGTAATATGTCACAATATTTTCAGAATAACAGTAGAAGGACATCTGGACTATTTCAGTTTGGGGCTATTGCAAACATACATCTCTCAAAATTTAACCAACTCATTTAAAATTATAGGTTTACCTCCAATCCTTTTATGGGTTGCTATTGCAATCTATTTAAGAGTCTGGGTAATACAGGTTGATTGCTGGCCAATGAAGCTTCTGGTCATGTGAAATACTAGTCTTTTTATTACAAAATCGACTTAATATGTTAAACAGATAGGAAATGGTTAAAATATATGGTTTGATTGTCCATAGATAGATAGAAGATAGACGATAGATGGATTTATAAATAAATTGATAGAGTCTTCAAAATCCTAAGAGGTATACACAAAATGGCATTTAAGGATGTTTTGATTATTTTAAGAATTGTTTGACTTAAGACAGTCAGCTCGCATTTGAGTTGGAAGAAGACAATGAGCATCAAAAAGAAATCTTCTATCAGGAGATAATTCCTAGTGGGCAAAACATGGTTTGAGCAAGTGTCCTTATATTGGACAGAAATTATATATATAATCAAGAGTAGTATAGCTGGGTCTTGAGGTAGATTGTTTTCCAATTTTCTGAAGAACTGACATATTGATTTCCATAGTGGCTGTATATACAAGTTTGCGCTTCCACATAAAAAGAAAGCAGATAAACACTTTAGTAATGGAGGAGTGTTTCTCTTGCTCCACATCCTCACCAGCATGAGCTGTCATTTAAGATATTTATCTTAGCCATTATGAGAAGTGTAAGATGGAATCCCAAAGTACTGATTTGTATTTCCTAATGGTTAAGGGTATTTCACATTGCTTTTATTATTTCTCAGTCAGTTGAGATTCCTGTATTGAGAATTCTTTGTTCAGATCTGTTTCTCACTTTTTAATTGGATTATTTGGTTTTTTAACATCTAATTTATTGAGTTCTTTATATATTTTGAATATTAGTCTTCTATTTGATATGGAGTTCGTTAAAAGTATTTCCCATTCTGTAGCCTGCCACATGTCCAAATGGCAGTGTCTTTGATTAAAGAAGCTTTTCATTTTCATGATGTTCCACTTACTAATATTGATCTTATTACCTGTACTAACTGTGCTGTTTAGAAACTCATTTTGTTTGCCAAGTCATTGAAGGTTATTCCCCACTTTATCTTCTATCAGGTTCAGTGAATCTGGTTTTATGTTGAGATAATTTTGATATCTTTGATTCATTTGTACTTAATTTTTATGTAAGATAGTACATATGAACCTATTACATTATTATACATGAAAACATTCAGTTAGACCAAAACCATTTGTTGAAGATGCTTTCTTCTTTCAAGTACATATTTCTGGCTTCCTTATCAAAAATCAGATATCCAACTATACATGGAATTATGTCTGGGCTTCTAATTCAATTTTATTGAACAACATGTTTACTTTATTCAAATACCATGAGGTTTTTATTAGTGTAGATCTGTAGTACAACTTGAAATCAGGAATGGTGGGGCTTTCAGCAGTTCTTTACTTTTCAGGATTGTTTTAGCTGTAATGGGCTATGGTTTTCCCACACAAAGTTGAGACTTGTCCTTTCAAGCTTTCTAAAGAATAGTGTTGGAATTGTGATGGGAATTGCATTGAATTTGTAGATCACTTTTGATAAGAAGTTCATTTTTACTGTGTTAACCCTACTGATCCATGAGCCTGAGATCTATCTTCTGATGTCTTCTTCATTTTTTCAAAGACTTAAAGTTTATATTGTACCAATCTTTCACTTGCTTTTTTAGAGTTATCATAAGATATTTTATATAACTTGGGAATATTGTGAAAGTTGTTGTTTCCTTGATTCTTTCTCAATCCATCTGTCATTTGTACATGGAAGGACTACTGATTTTTTTTTTTTTTTGTAGTTGATTTTGTATCTACCCACTTTGGTGAAAGTATTTATTAGTTGTAGGCATTCCCAGGTGGAATTTTTAGGGCCACTTATTTATGTTAGCATATCATCTTCAAATAAATAAACTTTGATTTTTTTCCAAATTGTATACCCTTAATCTCCATTACTTATTGCTCTAGCTAAAATTTCAAGTACTACATTGAATAGATATGGAGAGAGTAAATGACCTTGTTTTAATCCTGATTTTTTGGAATTGCTCTGATTTTCTCTTCATTTAATTAGATTTTTGCTCTAAGCTACTTGTAAATTGCCTTTGTTATATTAAGGTATATAATATATAATATATTCCTTGTATCCCTAATCTCTCCAGGACTTTTACCATGAAAGGACATTGAATTTTGTTAAATACCCATTCTGCATCTAATAAGATGATTATGTATAATTGGTTTTTAAGATTTTATAAATAGTATAGTATTGACTATATATATACATATATATAATTTTAAATGTTTATTTAATAGTTCAAGTTACATCTCCATCATAGTACCCTCTTTCCACCCCTTCCAGTTCCACCCTCCCATTCCCTTCTCCCTCTCCCACCCATCCCACTCCTCCAATATGGAGTGACCCTACATATCAGCCCCTCTCAGTTCAACAATCATATAAGAGCTAAGAGCATTCTCTGGCACCAGGGGCCTACACGGTAGCACCCCTAAGGCAAACTGTCCCATTAATAGGTAACAAATTCTATATTCCTGATCTTTTTGGTGTGTTGGTTGTAGAATAGTTATCCTGTACTATATGGCTAAAATCCAATTATAAGTGAATAGATTCTATGTGCATCTTTCTGAATCTGGGTTAACTCACTCAGGATGAGCTTTTCTAGTTCCATCCATTTGGCTGTGAATTGAATCATTTCCTTGTTTCTGATAGCTGAGTAGCACTCCATTTTGTAAAAGCACCACAATTTTTTTTTATCCATTCATCAGTTGAGGGACAACCAGGTTGTTTCTAGTTTCTAGCTATTACAAATAAAGCTGCTATGAACATATGAGGATATGTCCTTGTGGTTTGTTGAGCAATCATTTGGATGGATACTCAGAAGTGGTATACTGGATCTTGAGGAAGGGCTATTCCAAGTTTTCTAAGATATCGCTAGACAGGTTTCCATAATGGTTGTGCAAGTTTGCATGCCCACCAGCAATGGAGGAGTGTTCCACATTCTTCATAACCTCACCAGCATATGCTGTCATTTGAGATATTGATCTTAGCCATTCTGATGGGTGTGAGATGGAATCTCAGAGTCATATTGAGTTACATTTCTCTGATGATTAAGGATGTTGAGCATTTCTTCAAATGTCTCACTGCCATTAGATATTGCTCCTTTTTGGATTCTTGTTTTAGCTGTTTCCCATTTTTGATTGAATTATTTGGTTTCTTTGTGTTCATTTTCTTGCATTCTTTATAAATTATGGATATTTTCCCAATCTGTAGGTTGCCGTTTTGTTTGAATGACAGTGCCCTTTGCCTTAAAGAAGCTTCCCAGTTTCATGAGGTCCCATTTATTGATTGTTGGTATTAGAGCCTGAGCTATTGTTATCCTGTTCAGGAAGTTGTCACCTGTGCCAATGATTTCAAGGATTTTCCCCAATTTCTCTTCTATTAGATTTAGTGTGTCCGGCCTTATGTTAAGGTCTTTGATCCACTTGGACTTAAGTTTTGTGCATGGTGATAAGTATGGGTCTAATTTCATTCTTTTACATGTTGAAATCCAGTTAGACCAGTACCATTTCTTGAAGATGTTGTCATTTTTCCATTGTAGAGTTTTGGCTCTTTTGTCAAAAATTAAGTGACCATAGGTGTGTGGGTTCATTTCTGGGTCTTCAATTCCATTCGATTGATCCATTGGTCTGTTTCTATACCAGTACCATGCTGTTTTTATTACTATTGCTTTGTATTATAGCTTAAAATCTGGGATAGTCATACCTCCAGATGTTTTTAAAATAAAATCATATATATAATCTTTGAATGTATGGAATAAAGCCTACTTGATCATCGTAGACATTTTTTATGATGCATATTTGTATTCAGTTTGCAAGTATTTTATTGAGTATTTTTGCATCTATATTCATAAGAGAAACTGGTATACAGGTTTTTGTTTTTGTTTTTTTTTTTTTTTTTTTGCTGTTGTTGTTGTTGAGTCTTTATGTGTTTGGGTATCGTGGTAACTGTGGCCCCATAAAATGAATCGGGCAATATTCTTTGTGCTTCTATTTCATGGATTATTTTGGGGAGCATTGGTATTAACTATTTTTTTGAATGTCTGATAGAATTCTGCAGTAATACCATGTGGCTCTGAGATTATTTTTGTTGAGAGAATTTAATGACTATAAATTTCTGTAGAGCTTATAGGTCTATCTTTAAATGGTTATCACATTTGATGTTGCAGGATATTTGATCACACTTTGAAGCCTGATATTGAGTTGTTTACTGTAAAAATTTGTTCCTAGTTGTAGTGTTGCTTATCAATAGTACATACCGTTAAGGCAAGAGTTTTATGCTTGGGTTAAATGAAATCAACTAGCAATGTGGTGGTGACCAGCAGGCAAGATGGCCAATACAGAAACATTCCGAACAATGGAAATTGGATATCACTGCAGAGATATACTTGTGTTGTGCATCAGTCTGAGATGAACTCACCTGGCAAACTCCAGGAAAATAAAAATACCTATGCTAGACTTCCAGACCCTCAGAAAAACAGAACAGGAAGACTTGGGAGCAGGAGAACTTCATATGAAGAAGAACATGAAGATCTGAGTCATTCAGAACCACAGCTGGTGGTTCTGACCTCCAGACAGAGATCCTCACCAACTTCCTGAGTCCCCAGCTTCCAGGAAGTTGTGCCAGCACCCAAAAAAGGACCAGAGGAGCCACCAGAATGTTAATTTCGGGGTGCTTGTCCTTGGGATTTACAACATGATAGCATCTGACTGACAGGCAGATAGTTGAGGTAGAAGTAAGCAGAGCAGTCCTTAGTGACAGCACTGTTTCTGGTCACATACACCATTTCATAATGTCCTGTGTGCAGTGCACCTTATCTGGACATGCAGTCTGCAACATCGAGAATCCTAGCCCTTGAGCTGGGAAACAGTTCTAGGTAACTGCACAACTGCCTGAGTGAAGCAGATGGCTCTAGATCACAGTGTTTTTGACCTAGTGGCACAAACTGCTCTGGAGTTCCACTTGGAGCATCAGGGGAAGACCAGGACCACAGACCTGCTACATGGGCTTTCAAGGAACTAATAGATCCCCACCAGCTCAAGCAAGCTGCCCTAGACTACGTTACTTCAGGCCAGAGACACGCATTCAGGCATCTGGAGCCAGAGGCTACTGCATTGCCCTGCTGCCCCTGGGAGTGCCCTACAGAGTGGTCTCATTAGCAGCCACAGGGACGCTTCCCTGACCCCTGGTCCTTAGGAGCTGTGCCTCAGGTCAAGTGCCACATAGGTAAATAGGTACTCAGTCAGGCTTCTGGCCTCCAGGAATCACCACTCCCTTCTGCTGTCACTGGGAGAGCTCCTCACAGAGATCTCACTAGCACCTACAGAGGTGCTTCACTGAACTCCGGCCTCCAGGCCTCTCCAGTGACCCAGGTCACACGCTTCATAGTGCCAGAGACACTCTGTCAGGCTTCTCACCTCCAGACACCTTTGCTCTCTTTCACTGCCTCTGAGGGAAACTGACCTCAAATTATGGCTGAGGTGTGGGCAACAACCTAGTCTCCACATGCAGTAGTTATGAGGACACTCTGGAAGTTGAGACAGATGTATCCTTTTTATGTTCATCAATGTATTTTCTTAAATAATCTGTCAAGAGTCTCTCTATTCCCCTAAGGTCTTTAATGGTATAACATCAGCTCATAATTAATAGAACTCACTTGTGATTGAACTCATAGATGACTCAAATGATGAGAAGAGCTCAGAGGAGAAGAATGGATGGACTTAGTTCTATCCTAAGGCTCATTAATTCTGTTTAGCATCAGTCTCAGAGAGTAAAATCAATTCATTTCTGAAAAAGAGAAAAATACTTAGAAACAACACTGGATGATAAAGATAGTTTCTTTCCAGGTGGTCAACAAAATATCTTGAAAATGTAATGAATAGTAAAATAAATTTTGGACTTCAACAAGGGACTTTTAAAAGTCATTGAATACTTATCAAAATATAAATTTATTTTCCAAGACTATTTAGTAAGTAATACAATAAATCAACCAAAGAGATAAGCTGAGAAGAGTGTAACCAAAACAGGCATTTGATGATTTATTTGCTATTTTTTATCCTTCTTTTTAAAAGAGTTATCTTTAATGTTTTATAGTGTGTGTGCTTTTGTGTTTGTGTGTGCGTGTGTGTATATGTGTTCATGCCTGTCTGTCTGTCTAGCTTTCTGTCTAGGAAGCACTGAGTCATCCCTCCAACCCTTGTTACCTTCCATTCTTTATTGATTTATTTGAAATCCTGTGGATGGATGTTAGAGCCTTGAATATGATAGGAAACCACTTCACAACTGAGTTATATCCCCAGACCTCTTGTTTACTGTTTTTCATCCAAAATCTTCTGATTAGAACATAGATAGGTAAATGTGATAATTAATTTTAATTCAAGATCAATTGCCTTTGGAATCAGTGAATATAAACTCTTCTGAACAGATCTATCTGGGCATTTCAGGGAAGTGTGCCTACAGGCAAAAGGCTTTTCCTTAGGGTAGGCACCATCTTTAGAGTCAGCCCAGTCATAAAGAGTTTGGTAGGAAAGGCAGAGTTGCTTGTCTGCTTGCATCTGCTTTCCACTTGTTAGTCAGTCTATTATATGATTGGTTCTTCTGCTGGCATTCATTGTTGATATCAGAACCCAGCTTCTTTATCTTTCTAACAGAAAATGAATATTAGTAACTCTTCAAGAATCCAGGTATTCAGCATCAGATTAGGTCTACTAAGGAATTCAGCCTTGTGGGTTAGATTCTCAATCTCTCCAATGTGCAGACACTTATTGTTGGACTCCCCATCCAAAGTGTTGTAAGCTAAAATAATAAATTTCCTTTTGTAATATCAAAATTTATAGGTTCTACTCATCTAGTGAACCACAGTGTAGTAAATCCAAAGCAAAAGGTATGTGGAGTATGGTCATTTTAAACAATCTGTCTATGGCTGAAAGGGTGAATTTCTTCTGGTTTGAGATTGACAGTATGTGAGGGATTTGATGGAAAGATAAGCTTCTTTGTAAATAGTTCATCTTTTAAAACCCTTAATTTCATTATGGAGATAATAGAATACACTGAGTTTCTTTTCTTTGGGAGATGGGCTGGTAAGGTTTACAGGTGGACTGATTTTTATTTCACTTGTACCTAAGGCTAAACTGAGAGGGAAGACACATCCGAAAGCAGAAAGACATCTTATATATGTCCTTAGAAGAAAGGCATGTTGGCAATTCTATGGAAAGAACTCTGAGCCACTGGATCACAAGGTAGGTAAGTACATCTGGAGAGACCTTCACTGATTCTACTTCATATGCAGCACACACCCAAAGGACAGAAAATGAATTGAAATATTATGTAAGTATCAATATACCAAAGACAAAAAAAAAAACAAGTAGGAGAAATCAAGCTACAAAGAGCATGGATTTTATTTTAATTAGATGAATTGTACAATTTTAAAACTGAAAATTTATCACAAATTTTTTTAATTAAATTTTTGTATTTCAGTGATTAAAACATTGAACCAATGTGCTTAACAATTTGGCTAACTAAATGTCTAGAAAAACCATCTTGAATAATGATATTTAAAAGTATCATAATAAATTTAGGAACATGCATCGGTGGGTAAAAGGTATCATCTCTTGCTTTCCAAGCATGAAGATCTGAATTCCAATCCTTTGTCACATGTAGAAACAAAGCTGTGTATATATGCTGATGTGTGTAACTCTATCTAAATGAATAAAAGCAGAGAAAGAATGTTTGTTTAAGAATAAAAACCTGTGTTCTTTAATGGTGTTGTTCCTTGTTTTGAGTTGTAGAATTGTGGCTTCTTTGAATTCCTTAATAGATTTAAGTTCTTCTTGCAGGGACTCTATCACTTTCCATAGTGCAGAATTGTCAACGTTTTCATGTGATTCTGTTGGTGTGAGGTCATCCGAATTGGATGAGCTAGGATAATTCTGCTTTGTTGGCATCATATTTCCTTGATTTCTATTTTTTTTTTTTTGACCTTTGGCTATTGGGTGTGTTTAGCTGTCTGTTCTTGTCGTTTTCTGTGCTTGGATCCACAGTGGATGCTTTGGTGCAGGGGACGAGTTACTTGGCTATCTGTTGTTGCTTACAGGGGGATTTCAGGGTCACTGTGGTTTTAATCGCCTGAGGCACTGTGAGCTGGTGCAGCCTAATCCCAGGTTGTGAGTAATGGACCGGAATTGTTTCACTGCTCCCAATTCAGACTTCTCTATGTTGCACTCTGAGTTATCAGCCTGTAATGGTTCTGATGGTATGGACCTGTTTGCCCAGGCACAGATTCTGTGGGCTTTGTTTGTCATCATGGAGGCTGACAGGGTCTGGATCCACACCTAATATGTCTGGATTTTCCAGAATACGGCTATGGTCCCGATTTCTGGTTTCTCACTAGGCTTCTCGCCACAGGCCTGGCCTCTGAGTCTGATTCCCTCCCTGTCTGCGTAGCCGCGGCTCTCCCTCCCTGGCTGCTCGGCCGTGGGTGCACAGTGCCCCGGATCCCCCGGCCGCCTGAGTGGACCTCTTGCCCCAGCAGCTCAGCCGTGGGTGCGTGGATCCCTGGCCCAGCCCACGCCTGACTCTCTCCCCAGTTGTTCTGCCGTGGGTTTGCGGGGATTTGGCCCTGCCAGCCGGGCTCCCTCCCCAGTTGTGCTGCCGTAAGTGCGCGGGATTCGGCCCCTCCCGCCCGCCTTTGTGTTCCCGGTTTCGTGCTCTGTCGGAACCTCCCGCCCTCAGCTTCACGAGGGGCTGCGGACCACCCACTGAGCCCCCTGTTTGTTCCTTGCTAAAACTTCCACTATCTCGCAAAATTTTTTAAGTGGGTATAAGTTCTACCTGAGGCGTGGGGAGTCCAATAGGCTAGTGAACTAACGCCAAGTGGCCTCTGATCCTGCCTGCTGTGTGTTGGGATCGATCTTACCAGGCGCCTCTCCAAATGGGAGTTCCCGAATCCCGGGTTTAGTGGCTTCCGTGTCTGTGAGATATGGGGAGAAAGCCTTACCCTGGGACTTTTAACAGTCCCTTGGGAGCTGTGAGTGTTGGGGGGGGGGGGTTCTAGCCCCTCCGGTTTTTGCACAGTGCCCAATAACTCTGTTTTTTATGGCTCTTTTTTCCCGCGTTCAAAATGCGTCAGTGTAGGTCGCCGCCATCTTCCTTCCCCAAAACCTGTGTTCTTAAACAAAAATATACCACACACATAATAAGTAACACACATTCACAGTCACAACCACCCAAAACATAATAGAATGCAACTAAGTGACAAATAAGATACAGAAAATTTTCACAACTAAGAATTTACTTTTGAAAAAGTATAAATACATCAGCATAAAGAATCCAGAAAAATCTATTGTTTAGAGGTACATTAAAACCAGGTAAATAATATAAAATAATGGAACATTTATTTAGTATTCCATAAGAAATGACAAATTCATAAGAAAAAGATGGCCATAAGAATCACTGATATGAGCTAAGCACTGACACAGGCATGTAGTGTTAGTACTTGGGACACTAATGCAAAATTATAACAATTTTAAAGCCACTCAGAACTATATAGCAATGTGCTTTTCTCCAAAAATAATAACAAATAAATAGGGTCTTGAAATAAGATTATACAGTTCTGGAAGTAAAAGTAAAATGACTGTGAAAATGTCAGATTACACATCTCCTGGGAAGAAATGATTCAATGGGCAGATGAACCTGAAGAATTTTTACAGAACTTATTGGTGGTTCTTTGCAAACTGATGATAAGGCTATATTGCCGAAGAAAACACATGGACAACTCACTGAACACAGAAAAGTGAAACTGGTGCCTACCTAGAGCCTTCACCCCCAATTACTAATGTGTAGAGTCTATAAGGTCCTCAACACTACCAAACATCAACCCAGATACGAAACCCTATGACTTACAATGGTGAACTGCCTGCAAGATGTGCTACTGCAATAGTAGCACAAAGCATGTTGGAGTAACCAACAAATACCTGACTTGAGTTAAGGCTCACTGCATGAGATGAAATGAATCCCAATATTTGCTAAAATAGTCAATAAACTGAACTCTTATGGACGCATACACACACAGACATACACATAACACTTTTACATAAAATGTAAAAATAAGGTGTGAGGTTTATTTTGCAAGATGCCAGATTTGTCAAAGTCAAGTTAATAACTATATGTGATGACACTGAATTAGACAATTGGAACAAATTATAAAGTTTGAAAATAAATGGATGCATCTATGATGTGCTACTGATGCATTCTCAAATATCAATAGTAATTTGTATTCTTTTTCCAGTAGGATATCATGGGGCTTATCCTTCTTCCTATGACTTGAAAATGCAATCAGGATGCCTTGATAGAAAAGATACACAATAAATCAAATTCCTTAGTAGCAAAAGCCATGCACCCACTCCAACAGGAACAAGGAGAAAGTGAAATGCATTTGTGTACCAGGTGCACACTTGGTGACCTAAAAGGCTAAGACAGGGTATCCGATCCTCTAAAACTGGAGTTTTGTATCATTGTCAACCAGGATAACGGTTCTGGGAACTGAACCCAACTGCTCTGCAAGAGCTGCGATGCTCATCACTGCTGAGCCATATCTCTAGCCCAAAATGTTATGTGTTTACAGAAATAATTGACAGAATCTATTTTTAAAATGTGTAGATTTTTCAACTCAGTCTTATTCTAAGCCTCTTCCTCTTCCAAATTATTCAGTACCCATGAACAACTGTAAAAAGGAACTAGTAATCATTTGAATAGTAGAAATTTAAATGTAATTCAATATTGGAATTATAAAATAACATATGAGAATAGAATTTTATTTAGTCATTTGTAAAAGTAGTTAAAAGTATTCCTATTGACTAAGAGGGATTCCTTCCTACTCTATTTGTTAATTGACAAAAAAGATAATACACAAATAGATTAATTAGAAAATGTGTGATCTACAGGCTCAAGAGTTGACTCAGTCCTTAAGAACACTGGCCACTCTTTCAGAGAACCCAGATTTAATTCTCAGCACCCACATAGTGGCCAACAACCATCTGTAACTTCAGTTCTAAGGTATCAAATGACCTCTGTGGTCACTGCTTGCAGTTAGAACACAGACATATATGCAGTAAAATTTCTCATACACATACAAAATAAAATAATTAATTAAAAACTTTTTGAAAAAGTGCTACCTAAGACATGTAAAACAAATCAATAATTAAAAATAACTATAAATGTTCTTGAGTTTGAAATAGTGGAATCTAGAAAGCTATCCCTAAACCTCTGAGTGTAAGACATTGAAGATTGAGACATCATAAATAGTAAAATAAGGTGGAGTGGTAATCGAAATGATGGATCATATATTTACAGTTGTACTACCTTGTGTAGTTAGAATCATTATGTACAACAAGTGTTACTTGTTCAAACATCTACATCTCAGCAGTGTTAAATCAGTTGTCACTAAAATATGTTCATTTGGTTGCTCTTTGCTATGAAATATCAAGTTATGGACTTAATATTATTTTGTATCATTTTATTTGTTCATGATTATAATTTCTTAATATTACTCAGAAGATTTCTATGTTATATGGGGAAATAAAAATTATGTTCTTCAAAGAATATATAAAGCCAGAAATACGCACACTTTGAAATATTTAATTACTTGCATCTAATATTACCCTACTCCAAATTCTAGACTGGCTAATCAATTAGCAGTGAAGGAAAAAGTCCTCTTTGAAGTAAAGGTCTCTACAGGATAGGAATAATGTAAACACACAGTGACTGAGAAATTTCAAAAAAAAAAAACAAACTGTTACGTTTTTTCATATGAAAAGTTGGAAGAAAGTTAAATAGGATATGATTACCTGGATAACTAAACTGTGCCATTTTTTGAAGAGTTAGAAGATTTCTGTTGCATATTTAAAAGGATTACATACTGCAATTAAACTTTTAAATTAATAAGCATTCAACTGGTAAAATGAATTACAATTTTGCCTAGTATTCTAAGTGCCTAATTTAATTTCAAGTCTAGCATCTTATGGGAGTAATGCTTAGGAACAGTCTACATTTCAAAGCACATTTACAGCTCCTGGACCTCATTTTCCAACTGGAAATGTCCCCAATGTGTTGAAAATCAATTTTACTGAAGAAACTTGGTAGGTCATCAGCATATTAAGCAAATATTACTGTAGATTTCTCAAAGGAAAATTACATGATATCTATTCTTCACTGAGGGAATTTTTCATGGTTGATTTAAAACTGTATTGACCATTTATTGTGTGGTAATTTTATTTTTTTAAATTTTACTTCAGTCAATTTAACGTGGCTAATTCATGTCATTATTTTCTTTTATAAGGACTTACCACAGCTTGTGATTGTAGTATCTATCCATGTGTACTTCTGTTTAATAAAAGGATATTATCACTCTCTGTCCCAAGTATATACCTAATGGATGGTAACAGATTTAATGACAATGTTGCATGGTAATCATGTATTTTGTGGTTAAGAGCTTCTTCTTAGGACTTGGTTCCTTATACTATTCAGAAGTATGCAAGGTTAGCATAGATGTTTTGCTAGTGAACTTTGCCTTGCTACAATGAAATATTAGAGATAATTAACTTCTTAAAGGAAAGTGGCTTGTTTTTGCTTACAATATGAAGTTTTCTGTGGAAGTTCAAATATATCCAAAACTTCAGAACTCTGTCAGGTGTGCTGAGTGGCAATGTGAGAGAGGACACCATAAGCAAAACTGTGTATTTATGACTTGGAAAGGGGTAAAGAAGAGACCATGGCCCTACACTTCCATTTAAGGCCTTGTGCTCAGTGCCCTGAAGGCCTTTCATTAGTCCATATCTTCTACAGATTGCATCAGCTCTTAATAGAGCTATGTCATGGTTTTATATATATATATATGTGTGTGTGTGTGTGTGTGTGTGTGTGTGTGTGTGTGTGTGTGTGTGTATGTCTGTGTGTCTGTGTGTGTATATATTTACATATATATGCACACATAAATATATTTATATATATTATTTTGTAATGATGGAAATGTTTTTCATCCTTATGAACCATTTGTGCCATTATTTTTAAACAATTTTACTTTTTAGAAATTTCATTTTTGCTCCAAGATTGGGTAAAGAGGTGCTCTAGCAGCTGTGACAATTTAGCTCAAATGCATCATTTAGATTAGCAAACATATGTACCATAACCTATAAATATAACAGTTTGTGAACCCATTAAATGGGGAAAAATCTTTCTTTGAAATTTGCTAAAACTTTTAGGGAAGTAATTCTTTGAACTGAAAACTGAAGGAAAATTTCAAACCTAGTGTTAGGGAAGAAGTTACAGTCTCATGTGTTACAGATAGAATGATAATATCTCATCAACAAGATAGTTGCCTAGAGTCAGGGAACTGGCTAAGCAACTGAAGCTGCTTCTTTCTGAACCACGAAACCTCAGTTCAATCTGTGGAACCCACATGAAGGAGAGAAATAATCCCCACAAGTTGTTTTTTTGATGCTATTGTAGAACATGAAAATACATATGCACTCACTCAGTCAAGACCAGGAATTTTTTAAAAAGCAAGTAATTATTTTTCAAAGACTTAAAAAATATGTGTATTTTGTGTGTATGTGTGTGTATGTGTTAGAGAGAGAGAGAGAGAGAGAGAGAGAGAGAGAGAGAGAGAGAGAAGGTGTTCATAGAATCCAAAAGAAGGTGTTAGATACTCTGGAGTTAAGGTTACAAGTGGTTCTGAAACACCAGTCATGGTGCTTGGAACATGGGTCTCTGGAAAAGCACTGTATATTCTTAACTGCTAAGGCGTCTCTCCACCCCATCCCAAATACTTTAACTTAAAGATAAACTTCTATCACCTACTTTTAGACTTTGTAGGGTTCTATTGTGGTTTACTATCTCTAAGCTAATATGGAAGGAGCATTCGATACACTTTCATGTTTTCAGTTTCTATGCTAATTTGTCTACTCAATTATATTGGGAAATACTTATCCACACATTATTACAATGGTAAATACAAAAGTTTTATGAGTAGATTTGTGTGGTGTTCAAAGAAACTTCAGAAAAAAATAGAGCATATTTCAAGTGCTTTCAAGGACTCAGATCTCATTGAAAGGGAAAATGTTCCCACAGGACCACTGCTCATTTCACATGTGAACCAGTCAGAGGTAGCATTGGTGCTAGAGACTCCCAAAATACTCCAAAGTTCAGCTGTCAGTAAAGAATGCTATTCTTGCTTGCTTTCCTAACACTGAGAGAGTGGATACTGGAGATGGGGAAGAAGAGTAAATGGTAAAACATAGAGACATGGGGATTTGAAGACAATTGTGGAAGCATGGGCACAGTATAGAGTGACAAAGCAATTCTTCCATGTGTAACTGAGAGGTAGACTTGCAAAAAGAGATCAGGCGCCCTATCATGTGCAATACACCCAGATTTCTGCTGAACTTCCTCTGCTGTATGCCACACACATGTTTAAATGCTCACTGTCTCTCCAGAACTGAGCAGGAAAGCTTAGGAATTGAAGAACTATTGTACTAAAGGAAGAGTGAAAAATGTTTGAATATTAAAGAGAAAATCCCAAACTTGTCAATAAATTAATAAAGTGCCAAAGTTTTAAAATAAGGTTTAAACTGTGTTCTTAAAAATTTTGGATATTGATCCTCTGTCAGATGTGGGGTTGGTAAAGATCTTTTCTCAATCTGTAGGGTGACATTTTGTACTAATGACAGTGTCTTTTGCCTTACAAAAGCTTTTCTGTTTCATACGATCCCATTTATTGATTTTTGGTTTTAGAGCCTGACTTATTATTGGTGTTCTTTTCAGGAGGTTGTCATGTGTGCCAAGGAGTTCGAGGCTTTTCCTCACTTTCTCTTCTACTAGATTTAGTGTGCCCCGCTTTATGGTAAGTTCTTTGATCCACTTGGACTTAAGTTTTGTACAAGGTGATAAGTATGGATCTATTTGCATTCTTTTACATTTTGACATCCAGTTAGACCACTGTGTGGTTTTAGAGAAATATGTATTTGGGCAAACATTCTTCCTCAGCAAAATTACAATAAGAATAAATTGGGGTGATGGCATTCCTTAGTGGACAAATAGTTTGTCATGCAATCTCAGTGACCTTAGTTCAATCCCTGGGTCTCCACATGGTAGGAGAGAGGTAACTCTTAAATGGGGTTTTGGGAATATTTTGGAAGAGTTAGGGGAAGAACAGAGGAATCCAAAGGTGATGTGAACTCCAAAGAGAACCGACAGAGTCAATTAATCATGGCCCATTGGGGATTAACAGAGACTGAACCACTAACCTAAGAGCATACATGGATTGGACCTAGGTCCCCCACATTTAAGGAGCTGATGCATAGCTTGGTCTTCATGTTGGTTCCCTAATAATTGGAGCAGGGGCTGTTCCTAACATAGACTCTGTTGCCTGCTGCTGAATCAGTTATACATAGGTGGGCTTTCTGGCCTCAGTGGAAGAGCATGATTTTTAGTTCAGATGTGACATGAAGTTCCAAGATGGGATAGTGGTGGGGGGCACCTACACTAAGAAGAAGAGTAGGGGGATGGGAGAACAGGGTAGAAGTGAGGAGGGAGGGGACTGTGATCAGGATGTAATGTGAATAAATAATACATTAAGAAAAAGTATTAAATTTATTAAAGTTTCAAGGCATTGCCAGTTACAGTTAAGAAAAAAAGTATGTTTAAATCACCTTAATTATGAGATATCTGATAATTCCTGGAAATATTTATGTATTGTCCCTGAGTAACAAAATGTAGCATGGTAAGAATTTTTTAAATCTAAGATTCATTCATGTTTTTGTGTTAATTTTTGTTAATTTTATATCCTTGTTTAAGAATAAATATACTTTTAAAAATAAATGTGCCATAAAAATGCTTAGGTTGCTATTTTTTAATGTGTTGATTAAATACATATGTACTTCAATCCAATTTTCCCATAC
This sequence comes from Lophiomys imhausi, assembly GCA_907164525.1. Taxonomy (NCBI): domain Eukaryota; kingdom Metazoa; phylum Chordata; class Mammalia; order Rodentia; family Muridae; genus Lophiomys; species Lophiomys imhausi. Next base: position 679,702 of record CAJQZJ010032480.1, read on the forward strand.
TACTTAGTGTCTTAATTGTATAGAATTTTATTGAAATAAACATTTTAAAGCATGATCACATCTAAATTTTTTTCTTGAAAAGAGTACATGTCATTTTCAGTATGTCAAATTGTTCTGATTTCCTGATAAAACCATTGTACTTAGTCCATGTGTAATCCACATTGAAAAACATATAATGACATTTGTATAAGTGGTGCTCTTACTATTATGGAATTGCTAGCCATACTTTCTCAAATATAGTCTACTGAGTGAGTTTAATTGGCATTTAAACCAGATGAATAGTAGAGAAGTAAGACTTGAATAAATGTGTGTTTTGATATGAGCATGGTACTGTCAAGGATATGGCTTAGACCCATAGGAATGAGGAAGTCTTGTTCTGTCCAGAGTGAGACGTAGAGCAATTGCAAAGTCTTTCTTTGTGTTTAGATGTAAATACTTCATTCATAAAATTTCCATCCCACCCCTGCCTTGGATATTTATAAACTGAAGTTTGCCCCCCCTACAGACACCATTCCCTTGAAGATTAATTAAATCTATCTCCTTGACCCATCTGTATAAAATAAACTGACTCTTAATTTATTTGTATGTAATACCTCCATCCTTTATTCAGTTCCATGCATTAAGCATATCTCTATGTTAAACTGTATATAGTAATCTTTTTGTTATTGGGAGGGCAGAGACTGACTTACTTCTCCATCAGTGAGCTCAATCTACTTCTCTGTCTTTTCTCCATTCCTTCTTCCCATGATTCAGGAAAGACCCTGGGAGTAGATTGCGGTACAGATCTTCAAGCAGTTAAATGGTTGGAACATGGGTTATAAAATAAATACCACCTATCTCTTTTTAAAGTAGAAGGGAGAAATAAAGGTCATGGAGCTGCCCCTGTTTGTCCCAAACAAATAGCACTGAGGTTGCATATACTTGTTCTTCTATGATGAACTTCATATTCATTTTCAATCCAGTAATCTCAGCAGTCACACTTCCTCTCCTGCAATTAAGACAGAGATGAAAATAACTCCATCTCCAGGTTATAAAGGTGAATTTGTATAGAAGTCACTTAACAATAATTGATTATATATAAAAGCAATATTAAAATTGATGCTTGAAAACAATAATAAAGTACTAACACATTCTGATTTAAAATATCAATATTTACTTGTTGGAGAAGGTTCTTATCCCTGATTGGATAAAAAAAGCTGCTGATGGCCAATTTGCAGGACAGAGAGAGATGTAGAAGGTTGTACTTCCTGAGAGGGAGAGAGGAAATCTGGGAAGAAGAAAGAAGACGGGCTTTTCTCCAGGAGGCATGAGAGGAGATGGACACTTAGCTATGGGCCTGTAAGGTATAACTAACCATGTGGCTGGATAGTGCTAGGGTATTAAGTTATCTTAGATGAGCTAGTTGAGAGTCTACCCAGATAAGACCTAATCTTGGAAATAGTAAAAGGTCTTGGTATCCTTATTTTTATGACCGAGGGGCCACTGAGGGCTCTTACAACAATACACCAAGGGTCATGCAACAATATCTACCATTAGCTAAATATTAAAATATTTTCTGTTTATGTAAAACATATATGTTTAATTACATTGAGACAATGTTTGGCCCATCCTTTCCTTTATGTGTTTTTTTTTTTATCATGAAAAAAACTTTCTAAATATTCCACAACAAACAATGTTTAGAACCAGCACCTTTATGGGGACATGCTCTATTTGAACTCAACTACTCCTCTTCTCTGAGTTCCTCTTAACAATAATGAAGGTGTCCTTAAGAGATGCCCACTCACTGTAGCAGATTTGGTGGCGATAGTGAACTTAAGCATCATGAAATTTTAAAAACTTTTCTCAGGTAAACATTCTGCTAGTTGTATCAAAGTTTGGTGATATAATAGTGAAGATGAAAAGGCATAAAAAAATGTAGGTCAAACCCAGGACAAAAGTCAGTATGGAGTGAAGAGTATAAAGAGATGAAGAGTATAAAGTGAAAATCAAAACAGGAATCTCATGAAATCATGAGTAACTACAGCTCAGCATCCCTTTCAGCACTGATAGTGTGACACACAAGTCCAGAGGACAAGGTTTACAGCACACTTTCAATCTATGACCATGAAATCATAGAAATTCATCTTCCTTTCATCATAGAAAATGTGTGACTGCTATAATGTTGATTATTTCCATGTAGTTTGCTTTTCCTCACTCCTTATTTTTCAACATTTATTTATTTCTTCAAGTTACCTCTCAATCACAGCCCCTACTTCCTTTCCCTCCCAGTTCCTCTCTCCTACCTTCTTCCCCCTCTCCCTCCTATCCCCTTTTTATAAAACTTAACGAGTATCTTTTTCTTCCTCAACAGCTCCCCTTTTCGTGTAACAATATGTACAATAGAAACAAGAACAATTAGGCAACAATTATGAAAATTATAAGTTATAACATACATTTCCAATGTCCAGTCCATATGTATTTGTCAACTGATAATAATAGTCTATTATCTATCTGTCTGGATGAGTTTAAAATTCTATACCTAACTTAGTTTCCATTCTAACCTGCATTACCAACATAAAGGAATCTTCTTAGACCTAGGACATTCTTTTAATTCCTAAGCAAATTAAAATTTAATAGTGAGACTGTAACTATGTAGTCTTCAATCACATCAGAGACCTGAAAAGGATAAATATATCTGAATAAACAGGAAGTGCAGAAAAAGCTGCTTCCAAAAGTAAGAAATGACAGACAACTGGATAACTAGACAGTCCCCAATTTCTCTCTACAATGATGGAATATCTTCAGGCTTTTGACCCAGTATCTGTTAGACATTAATTGTAAAGTGAGAAGTATGAAGGACTTACCTACCCTTTCTTGGCAGAAATAGGCTGTCATCCTACTTGCTTTTTGTCCTATTTGGAGATCATTCTGTATACAGTTGAAGCAAGGGATTTTTTCTTGTCCAGTGACAAGTTTGCCACTAATGCAACCATCTCCAAATGGAGATGCTTAGATGCTCATCATCCACTTGGCATAGAATGGGGGGGTGCTTTCAAGAGCTGACATGTCTCAATATCAAAAAATCTTAAATTAGGAAAACATCTTTAAATCCCATACTCTACAGATATCTTGAGGTTTTTGAAGAGCACCTATCTATTTCTGTATATTTGGAAAAGGAAATATTGATTGTCTCTTTGTAACTTTATTTCTGATTAACTTAGAAAACATCTGTGATACACTATACTAGTGTCTCCCCCTCTCTCTACCCTATTTATCATTTCCTAAATGCATTAATATACAGGAAGAAACAAAAAAAACAAATTAGAAATTTAATTTTAACTATTACCTAGTAAATATACAGTGTGAGTTTTAAAAAGTGAGTGCAAATAAAAACAGACACATCAGAGCATAATTAATAATAAAATTCTGTATCCAATGGGTGCTCTTTTAAATATGATTCTCTGTGAACTGGACAGGTTTCTTAAGTAAAATGGCTACAACACATTTTTAAATTATAGAAAAACACATTTATAATAAATTACCCAATTATTTTATTTAGAGAATAAATTTATCAAACAGATAATGAAATTATAGGTTCCCTAATATTTGCAATGTTATATTTACTAACATATATAGTATATTTTTGTTTACAGGAAGTATCTTCACCAGTACTTTTGTTGTCCTGCTATCCACAAAACTAGTTAAGAAGAACAATTATAAACCAAAGATGCTCTAGGAAGAAATTTTTACTTCACTAAGGTATTTTGGATTTTTATTTTCCTTTGATTAGCACAATTACTGACAATTTAGGAGTATATGTTAGTAAATACCTTATACAGCTAGGAGAACTAAATCTAGCCAGCAAGAAATCTAATCAGGGAAACCAAACTGACGATTACTAAATAGCCCTTAGGAAAAAAATGGGGTCCTCCTCATGACGGTGTTGGAGGAAGGTCTAATACATTGGCTCTGAGAGTCTAATTTTAATGCTGAGATCTGATTACTGCCCCTTCTGAGGCATTCTCTGATTGGTTAATAAAAGTCAGTGATGGCCAATTAGCTGGGCAGAAAGAGTATAGGAAGGTGGGATTTCCTGAGATGGAAACAGGAAACCTGGGTTTTACATAGTGGAATCTTTCTTTCCTCCAGGAATCATGGAAGCAGACAGATGTTTCTGAGAGCTCTGAAAGGACAACAAACCACATGGCTGTTTGGGATTAGGTGGTCTGGGATTAATGTAGGTGAGCTAGTTGAGAGTCTGCCTAATTAAGGGCTAAGTGTTGAAATATTAAAAAGTCTTGGTGTAATTAATTTTTAAGAGAAAGGCTGATGGGGTTTCAGGTTGGAAGGTCTACAGGGTTCCAGCCACAGGATTAACGGCAGTTCCCAGCGACTACCCTGCCAGCTACAGATGACTGTTCCACTGGCTTACTATAACAGTTTAAATTTATTAGTAAATATCTGGCAGCTGTCCCACCAGGCCATCCCACCAGACCTGCAGTCTTCTAAGGCAATCAGGTCTGCTGATCCCCTGCCAGGCTGATTGCTGCTCTTCCAGTCTAATATAACAACTTAGATTTATGAATAAATATATTGGTTAACAGAGTTTAGGTTGTAGGTAGTGAAATCCACCCTTGGTCCAGGGCTTTATACCCAGGATGAATTAGGCTGTCATTTAAGGTGAGCCAGGTCTGCTGGCCTCCTGCCAGCCCACTAGTTGCTCCACTAGCCTACTCCTACAGTTTATACTTATTAATAAAAACAATTGATAACTAAGTTGCAGTTTCAGGTTGTATAGAATGCCAGTAAGGCATTATGTGTAACTTGGTTTTTAAAACTGTAGTAGAAACTACAGATTTTGAAACTATGACACCAGTTGTTGAAGAAATGGCAATGTTTGCAACTAAGTTCTATCCTATCCTGTTTTTTAATCAGACTGGATATTTTATGCTTTTTATTGTTTCTCTTTTATTGGTTTATCATAAGGAAGGAGCTTGCTACACAATTACAAGGTATTGAGGAGCTTAAGAAAAATCCTCTAGGGCTGGTGACTGGAACTGGGAAATTGCAACATTCTTTTCTAGTTAGGTCTCCACAGCCACTGCATGCACCAGGTAACAGTGTTAATGTGGAACCAAGTGCACCCCCAGAGGAGCTGCTTGGTACTGCACAGTCACCACAGCTTTTCCAGTTATATTTCAACTTAGGCCTGGTAATGACGGTCAAATCAATCAGGAGCTAACATGGCATCCAACAGACATTGGATTTAAAGCAATTTGAGGAGTTTATTATTTCTTATGGAATAAATTCATCAATTGTTAAGCAACTGTTAAATAATTGGTCTATACAAAATAGAGTCATTCCCCAAGATTGGAAGTGATCTATGTCAGCTGTACTAGACAGTCAACAATTACAATAGTTGTCATGGTGGAAGCATGAAGGCACAAAATTAGAACAATAGTATATAAGAAGGAGAATAAATGTTACAAAAGACCAATTGCTTGGTGAGGGACACTATGCTGAAATATGGGTACAGACTCAATTTGAAGACATTATGGTAGAACAATTTCTTGTTACAGCTCTGAGAGATTGGGATATGATAGCTGAGGCTGGGAAAAGACTTACTTCATTTACTAAGATAATACAAGGTCCTAAGGAAACTTTCTCTGACTTTTTAGGGAGATTGATTTCAGTTGTGGAGAGATGTGTAGAAAACCCTGATGCCCGACAGGACTTGATAAATGACTTGGTGTATGAAAATGAAAATGCTGAATGTCAAAGAGCAAATAGACCACTGAGAGCTCAGGAGCCTCAATAGATGAATGGATAAGAGAAACAACTGATATTGGTTTTCAGGATCATCAGGCTAATATCATAGCACAAGCCATTGCTAGTGGTCTTAATTGGTGCTTTATATATGATGAACTTGGTCATTTCCAAAGATTTGTAAGGTTGAAACCTCTAGAGCTTGAAATAGCAGGTGCTTTGACTCTGCAGAACATGGTCATAAAAGGGAATGAATGGTGTCTAGTAACAATGGGAAGTCAAATTATCCAGGATTTTGTATTCATTGTAGTAAAAGTTAACACCAGTCCCAGGATTGTAGATCCAAAAAAGACGACACAGGTAACCTCCTTTGGGGGAAATAAATGGAGGGGCCCACCATTTTGAGGCCCCTGAGAAAATATGAATCATCGTCCATCAGCCAGCCAGAGGGAAAGAAGCAGTCAGGAGGAAGAACAAAATTAACTATTGCCAATCTTTTGCATGCTACTGAAGGCAGTACAGCTTTAGATGTACACATCTAAATGGCCACAAATGAGTCCATTACATGATCCAAAACTGTCACAAGTTAGCTACTGGTGTTTATTGTCCTTTACCATCAGGAACACTAGTATTAATCTTTGGAAGAGGTGGATTAACTTTTCAAGGATTTATTGTGCATCCAGGTATTATAGATGGAGATTGCAAGGAAGAAATTAAAATTATGATATCTGTAAAGAAAGAAATGAAAATTAATGCAGGGAATAGAATTGCTCAGCTGCTGTTGTTACATTACATCCAGGGCAAGCAAGGCTGCTCAAATAGAAAGAACAGTAGCATTTAGGAGTACTGGAAAACTTATATTTTGGAAACAGTAGTGAATGATAAGAGAACAAAATTAAAAATACAAATGAATGATATTGAAATAGAAGGACTGCTTGATACAAGAGCTGATGTCACTATCCTCTCCCAGGAGTCCTGGAATTCAAAAGGGCCACTTCAATAGGTTCATACACAGTTCGTAGGAATTGGTAAGTTATCACACATACAACAAAGTGTACAGTGGCTTAATTGTGTTGGACCAGAAGGGAAAACAGAGAAATTGAGACCTTACATGGCTTATGTACCCATAAATTTATGGGGAAGTAATTTTTTAAAATAATGGGGTACTCAAATTAATATTCCTACAATCCCAGAAAAGACAAATGATAAAATGATGGATGCTTCTGGAGAAGGCATTGATATGGGTATTAAACAATGATTAAAAATTGTGTCTAACCTCCGAATACAGGACACCCTAAGCATTGAATTTATGGATGCTTTGGGGGAAAGTATAGATATCAGTATTCAAGAATAATCACAAGCTGTGTCCAGTGTTCAAACACAGGACAACCAGGCATTGAGTTTCCAAATTTATACTAGGGGCCACTGCTGAAATTCCAAAAGCCTTACCCTTAAAATGGCTATCAAATAAATTGATGTGGCAAGAGCAATGGCCCATAACAAAGGAAACAGTGGAAGCTCTTGAGCAATTGGTAAAATAAAAGCTGGAGGCTTGTCATGAAGAAGGGTCTAAAAACCCATGGAATTCTCCTGTGTTTGTTGTAAAAAAGAAATCAGGAAAATGGATAATGGTAACAGATTTAAGTGTCGCGTCCCCCTCGACCAGCAAGGATAATGCAACTCGCAAAAGCTCTTCTCAAGCAGTGTATTCAGGTCCCTTGAAAACAGTCTTCTGAATGCCCGGGCAGACCCAACCCACAGGCTAAATACTATATGAACCGCCAATCAAGTAAAGCCACGTGGTGCTATCCTAGAGGCCCACGTATGTGGAAGCAAGCCAGATCAGCGGTCCTAGCCAAATATGGACTTGTTTACCACCAAGAGCGCTCACCATCGGGCTGGTGGAAGGCGGAAACCGGCGCCATTTTTAGGGCGCGGCATGTCGCAGCTCTCTACATTTAAGAGTGGTGAATAGAGTAATTCTACCTATGGGTCATTTGCAGCCTGATATACCTTTAGCTTCTCTATTACCAAAGTCTCTCTGTACCTACTCTTAATAACAGTAGATCAATCAAGAGGTATCATTGGAATGTGCTTCCACAGAGTTTAGGTTGCAGGTGGTGAAAGTTACCCTTAGACAGGGCTTTATCTCCAGGACAAGTGAGACCACCAGTAAAGGCGAGCCAGGCCTCCTGGCCTCCTGCCAACTTGCTAGCTGTTCCACCAGTTTACTCTTATAGTTTAGACTTATTAATAAATATAATTTATAACTAAGTTGCAGTTTCATGATGCCATATTTCATAAATGCTTGGGTAAAGTGTTTTCATACTAAGTCATTGAAGCACAGTTGTCAGTATATAGGACTGATAAATGTTAACATTAATAGTTTGGTTTCGTTATGAAAGCATAAAATAGCACACATATTTTCTTCTGTCCTAAATTGCTTTTCAAAATAAGAATTTCAGACAAAAATATGTGCTAAATGTGAAGAATGTTTTTATAATTATTATATAATCATAATGATAAAGTGATTTCAAAACATGAAATGAAGAATCTGTGATGTATACCAGGCAAGTCACTGAGCCACAAGTGAAAAATGCTAGAAAGTGTTTTTCATATTTATTTTCTACATAATCCTTTTGTAAATTGTATATTATAGTAGGATTCATGATAATTACAGTACAGTGTAAATATTATAAGATAATCATACATATTTCCATATAAATATAAAAGAGTAATATATATATACATATGTATATATATATATCAATGGTAGAATCACTACTAAACACATAAAGTCCTTGGATTGTTACCTTACAATGTAGAGAGAGAGAGAGAGAGAGAGAGAGAGAGAGAGAGAAGAAAATAAAAGTGTCAAGAAGATAAAGACGGAGAGGGTGAGGCAGTATGAGAAGATGGGGGAAGGGAAGAAGAAGTGAAACAGAAAAAAATGAAGGTGGCAGAGGAGGAGGAAGAGTGGCCAGAGACAAATTATCTATTTATGGTATTTGAGTTAAGTCTCTGAATTCAGGAGTCATAATATCCACCATAAGGGAATTTATAGTGTATTTGAGATGACTGAAATCATAAGGGAAATTTCAGTAAACTATCATTAAGTGAAGGAAGAAGAAGCTGGAATAAGGAGCTCCTGTGAAAACATCTGATTTGTAGAGACATGATTCACTGAAGCAATACCAATAAGGACTTCTGCAAAGTAAGTGTTAACATGGGCACAGGAATGTAAGACAGAATGTTTAAAAGCTGCAAAAAATCATGATGGTTTGGAAAGTGCCAGTAATTCTGTAAGTCCTAAGAGGAGTTGGTGATTAATGTCAAAATTTGATCTCTATGAATCTTGGGAGAAGTCAGAGTTTTACATTAGGAATAACTACTCACAAGGTAGTTCAAAATAAGAAAATAAAACAGAATTTTGAATTTCTTTAATTGAATAGTGATAAAAATGAATGATAGGTTTAGGTTAAAGGGGAATTAAGAAACTATGATGTTCAAAATGTCTGGTAAGCCAAGGTGGATTTGATACTGCTTGCCAGTGTAATTTACAAACCATGTTTTATAGCATTCATTACATTTTTAAATATTTATTTGTTATGTGTTTGTGTGCATGTGTATACACATGGATACACTCCTGTATGTGCTACAGTACACATGTGGAGATCAGAGGAAAACTTTTTGGAATTGGTTTCCTTCTTCCACCATGTGAATTCTGGAGATTGAATTCAGGTCATGTGACTAGGATGAAAGCGTCTTACTCATGGAAACATATTGAAGATCCCCATATTATTTAATTTTGAAGTCTGTAGTTTCATGTTATATTTAAATCCTTTTTGATTAAGATGAAGATAGGGGAAAAGTTTATTTAAAATGTTTAAAATAGACACTGTTGTGTAGCTTAGAGAAGTACACTGAATGTATAAGTGAATAGAATGCATAGAAATTGAGTATATATAAATCTACAGAGGCAAGTGTTGTGTTTGATACATTAATCTTTTGCATGGGAACCACATTCCAGTAGGGTATTATTTTTACATGCTGGTAAGAGTAAATTTTTTTTGCATATCCTGGTGAATTCAGCTCTGCACTTGGATGACTTTAATCACAGCTTGTTGGATTGCTAAAATAAAATTAGATCAAATCAAGCAGGTCTAGGTTAGAATGTGCTTAAATAAGAAAAGAATGAAAATTACTTAAGAAGAAAAACAAAACATAAAGTAGACATGAAATTATAACATATCTGTGGTGCTTTATTTCTTGAAAATAATAGAAATAAAATAAAATAATAATTTTACTATTATATTGTTACAGACCAATTTGATTTTGTTTGGTTTTATTGTGTTGTATTTTGAGACATCACATTGCTTTGCGAACTAGGCTACCTACCAAATCTCAATCCTTTGTGCTTACCTCCTTAACACTGTGATTACAGAAAGGTATGTGTCACAAGGCCAGGACAACAAAATTATTTTTGAATTTGAATCTTTCTAAAAGTTTTACATCACAGGATTCTTCCTTGATTATATTCTTTCTTTTATATACTTAAGATTTATAAACCAGCACAGCTGATTGACATGGATGTATCTACCTTCCTGAGAAAAAGTAGGCCCTAAGGCAGTGGATCTCAACCAGTGGGTGGCAACACCCATAGGGGTTGCATATCAGTCACTTATATTAAGATTCATAAAAGTAGGAAACTTGCAGTTATGAAGTAGCAAATTAGCTGTTTTATGGTTGGGGAGGTCACCACAGTATATTTCAAAATGTATTAAAGGGCCACAGCACTAAGGATGTTGAGAACAGTGCAGTTTAAGAACTAGAAGTAACAGCAATGTTTCTTCAGTTTTTAAAGATAAATAATTAGAAGAAGAAAAAAGTTTGAACTACGTTTTGGGAACAAGCATCAGTTTAAGGCATTGTAAAAACAAAAATTTAAAAAATTAGAGCATCTACCTTTTTCTTTGAACATTCTTTTCCTTATTGTTTTCTCATTTCCTATTTATCCTAATTAGTATTGCCTTTTTATCCCCATTTCATTTCTAATAAAAAAATATGTTTAGTCATTAACATTGAACTATAAGTTACCCTTTATGTTCTCCTGTCTGGAAAATGACAAACTAAAATTACAGTAATATAACATGTATGTTTGAAAGTGATTTATGATGACACAAAGTTGTTATAACAGACCATATGAGATTTAAGTTATGATGGCAAGAATCATAGACATTTGTTTTGAAGGGGATTCTATAAATATTTTCCAAAAAGTAGTTCATTTGAACTTCACAGAGTTCTATTACTATCCTCCTACTGTATACTAGATACAGAGAGTATATACAAGTGAAATAATATTTCAGTCTAAGGATGAAATAATCCCTTACTATTTATGCCCAAATTCTTCCAGCTTGGGTTGAGTTAACTTCAGAAATGTCAATTTTTTCCTGTTCATACTGTGATAATTATTCACAGAGAACACAAAATGTACTCCTATATGTGCAAGGAAATATTACAAAATAATTATTTTCCCCAATATAGGTATTTATCAGCTAATTTAAATCATCTCTTGAATGAAATTTATATAAAGAAACATGTTCAGTGAAGATCATTAAAAATGAGCAAATATTTAAAGATAAAGAACTAAAATCTACAAGATGTGTCAATAACTATATGAATTGTTGCTTAACTTTGATGGAAATTTTCCAAAACATACATATTTGTATATATAAGTACAGAGCTTTTCTGTACCCATTCATCCCAGGTGTACAGATCAGCTCTACAATGTGTCAATTCTGAAATTTAGATAATATTCATTCTATATTACTTTTGTTAATTTAATTATATATTTGCCTGAAGTTGTTAAAATGATTTTAACTATGAGATCTATTCAAATAAATGCTTCTGTTACAAAGTATTAAATTTGACAGCATTTCTCACATTTTTCTTCGTGTTATTACAGCTTTGAGAGAGACATTACTTGAGTCTTTTCCTTTCATCATAGCCAAGCCACAGAACTGTGTATTCAATCTTGACTGTCTTTGAACTCCACTTGGTCTCAAAGCACAGTAACATTTAGGCTGTAGGTTCTCAGCCACTGTGAGTTGAACTAACCTCAAAGATTACAGTGAAGAATGGAAAGAACTAAATTGTAAGTTCTTAAATCTTTAGTCAGCATTTATTCAAACCTTAATTTGAAGAGTGTGAAAAAGCTGTGTTGACAAAATAATTCTAGGACAGTTCAATTTCTGCAAAGTACTAGATTAAGATCAGAGGAGTTTAGCTGATACTAGTCACATGATCTATTATTTGAGAGCAGTTTTCATTTAAGAGTGTCTGTTGGCATTTACAAAGTATTTGTGAGTCAACTTCTTAAACTTGTGATAATAAAATCCACGTTATTGCTTTTCTGCCTCACAGAATGAAATAGATTTGAATTACTCTTAAGTATATAATACTGTAATGGATTCATGGGCTATTGGGTCGGGTCATAATCTATTTTATCTGTTCTCAGGTTCCAAATTGTGTTCCCAGTATGTCATTAACATCTGCAAAACTCTAAGCTATCTACCTCAAGTCACCTCAGATAGTCTTACTCTCTGATGTTTTTCAGTCTATTCATTCAAATCTCCCTGGTTATAGTTGAATCACTAAAAGTGAGCCAGGGCGTGTGTTCAGTGATGTGTGAGAGAAATAACCTGATATGTTCATCATCAGTATCCAACCACCTTCTCCCTCTACTGAAATCAACCCAAGAAAAGGAGGATGAAAGTCAAATGTCCTCTTCTTCAGGGTAGACTTAGAAAACATCCATGTTCTTTCATGCTCTGTAATTGTAGTTCTTAGGAAGCAATTCTAATGTAGATTCATATCAAACCTTAAAAAATTCAAGAACTTAATAATAGTTTAAAAACCGCCTAATATATTTTCACTTAACAAACATTTTTATGAATTGGTTTTGAGAGAAAGTGATTGATATTTAATGTAAAATTTAAATAACTTTACAAGGAGTTATTCCAGATGTTACAAATTTAATTATAAATAACACTATTATAAAATTGCCATTTTGACTCAAAAATTAACAGACAAGTTTCTATATTATCTTAATTTAAATTCTATATCTAAATGACATTATGTATTAATGAATTAGAAAAAACATTAATTTATTAGTTTTCAGTACTCTGGCCATTTCTGAAGACTAACTATTGTAAGCCTCATTAACTGGAATTATCAAATATTTTTCCTCACATTAGGCTAATACAAAGCAATAAAATCTTACCCTGTACTCCAGTTTTAACTTGCTTTTGTAAATCATTCATATGTCCTAACTAAAAGTTTCCTTTGTCTTTCTCAAATACAAGGTTCTTGAGTGCTTGGATGTAATTCATGAAGAAAAAGACCAAAAGCTTTTTAAATTTTACCTCCTGATTCTAGGCTGGTGAGGTGGTAGAAAAATGGAGCTTCCACAATTTTTAAGAAGCTATAAACCTTTATGCTCATGATAGCATTTATCAATTTGTAACCACTGCAAGAAGACTTCCAACAATCAATTATTCTCGGGCTTTGTGAGGTTCTCAGAGTTATAGCTGATAACCTAGAAATCAATTTTACTGCCTTGTGGCTAGTTCTAAATATGCTTCCTCTCAACACATTTAGCATAAATAAGGTTAGAGTCTGATTGGTTCTAAGACAATCATTTTTTATCATTGCACAACATGCAAACATTTTAAGCAAAAGTGAGAAATACTTTTTAGATCCATGTACCTTTTTCTGAATAGTGAAAGTTGAACAGATCTGTCCTCTTTGGTCTTATACAAAGGTGCTTTAAAATTGGTAGAAATACTTATTTAAGCTAAGCAACTATCTTTATTCATTAGACTTATGTCTAACACTGCATAGAGGTTATATATAAACAAAACAATTTAGCAGAATCTTCTCTGTCATTGTAATTGTAATTGTGATTGAGTGTGTGACTCACAATAATGCTGGACAAAGGCCAATAAAGACACCACCAAACTCTACTTTGTACTTCTTATATTTTCCTTTAGGTGTATTTTCTTAATTTCCATTCTTGATTCTTATGTTTATGAGATGTAATGTTTTCCCACAAGGCAATTTCAATAACAACATTACATATCAGAAATCTTCAGGCTGTCTAGACTTATAAAGAATAGTGTGATAGGTGGGGCATAAACATGAAATACTGTAAAAGAAGAAAGAAAACTATTTTTGTTTTGTTTTTAATTTCAAAAAAATTAAATAGGTGAAAGCAAATCTGAGTTCAAAGTGAGAAAAATGGTGACATTTGTTGGAGAGCATAGGTTATATGGGAATGTGGGATCTCTGCTATAGGTTCATTTGTGGTTCCCCTTTTACAATAAAAAGTAGATACAATGGACACATGTTTTCTACACCACATATATACAACTATGTCACATTTTCAGTGATCCTTCTTACATTCTGCCTATCTTTTTTTATCATATATTGTAGTTCAATATTTTGAAGAAAACAAACTTACTGTGATGAGACTAACATATTCTAAAGCAAATTAAGGAGGATAAAGTTTATTCATCTTACACAGAGGCAATCATAGGTGTGCTTGCTGCTTACTGGCTTGCTCCATATAACTTGTTGTACTTGCTTTCTTATAAAACTCCGTACCACCAGCCCAAGAATGTAATCACCCATCAATCATTATTTTATAAAATGCCTTACAGACCAATCTATTGGAGACATTTTCTTAATTGAGCTTCCTCCTCTCAAATGACTTTAGCATGCGTCAAGTTGACATAAAACTATCCACCACAGATGGCAGATAGATGATGATAGACAGATAGAGGATAGATAGATATCTTAATCCAATCATAAATATAATACTTTTCTCAAGTTTTTCTGTATGATATTAAATTAGCATTGCTTATGAGTTGAGATGCTCTATTTCCTGGCCTCTCAGAAAAATTGTGCTTTACCTGTAGAATAAAGATAATACAACAGGTATGTAGCACAGAGGTAGAGTTTACAAATTCTTAGTTATGTTGCTAGTATCACAATGAATAAATTATTAATTAAAATGAAGATAATAATCACCTGTTTTATTTTTCAATGTAAGATGTAAATAGCTATATTACTATTCTGGGTGCTCATTATAGATGAGAGAGTCATAGCTGAAAGTTCAGTAGAAAATTTCAACAAACTTAAAAATGTAGTACAATTATTAATAGAACATTAAGTTCATATTAGTCTTAAAAGCATAGGTAGATGGCATTTTTAAAAGGCGTTAACTGACATTAAAAATAATTATAGAGAGACTGAAGAACAAGAATTGCAAATTTAAGAACATCCTGTGCTATGTATTGAATATTTATTTCTTAGAATTACTATAGGTCATACATAAACTGATTTTAAAGAAGGAATGTGACTTTTATTATTTGGGTAGGCATTTTTGGAAGCATCCTTCAGATGTCAATGAACACATACATCACCATGTGAAGCATTAAATGGAAAGCTATTTCATTATTTAATTTGATTTTTGGCATAAATGTCAAAGGAAAGAATATTAAAATAAAAGCCAGATGGATGAGAAGATCATATTATGCTCTAGAATGAAAACACATCTCTTATTGATTATATATCTTGAATCATTTCCATTTTATGATTCAATTTGTACAAATAGGCACTAAAAGATAAGAGTGAGAATAAGATATCTCTTACTTGGTAAACAAATACATTGACAGTAACATAAAGCAGACTACTTCAAAACAACACAAAATGAATCCACTTATCAGGTTTTAACATTGAAATTAAAAGTGAAAAACAAATTTTCATTTTCTATCTAAAGAAGAATAAAAAAATGTTTCTCCAAAAATATTTTAAACTACAGATCCTATCATCATTCAGGTAATAAACACTTCTTTCTTATCTGCTTAAATATACAGAACATTAATAAGTTTTTCAAGTCCTCCTGCCTCTGTTTCCTGGGTGCTGAGAACAGAAGTAAATGCTTTAGGATTTCTAATGTTTTTCTCAAATTCTTTTATTATATAATTTATGTGTCATATTTTTAAATTACAAAAATGTCAGAAAGGACAAGTAAAAATGCAAATTATTTATCACGTCAAAAAAAAAATAGTTACTTAGTATTTAATATATCCTAATCAAGATACTCTATCCTCATAGCCAGAGAACAGTCACAACCATGGGGGGTGGAAACAACAACCAGGATACTCAAATAGATCATTCTCTGGGACCATGCTATATTGTGTAATTTGGTCTATTGAGCCCAGGGATGAATCCTGTTATGAACAATGCTCAGAAGTCAAGTTGATGTTAGTGATGCTACATGATGAACATTTCTAAGTAACAAATATCTACTAGAAGGTCATGAGGTGGAAATGAAGACAAGCAATGAGAATGTGTATATGGAAAAAATAAAGGGACAAAACTATTGGCTTCATCTTTACCAGTAGTTAGTCAATCTGTTTCCGATGGTTCACAATGTGTAAATATAAAATCAGCTAAGAGACTCTTTTTATTAAAAGACAAATATCAATGCTGTATTTCCACATACATTGATAGATTCTATTTGCGGCTTCCTTTACCATCCTAGGGTCTTTTTAATAATTATCACAGGTAGTCTTCAAGTTCTTCATGGTTCTTGAGCCTCTCATTTACCCTTTTTATGTACTTTATATATTTGAATTTGTATAAATTTTTCCACATTGGCCTGTGAGTTTGTAGAACCACATTAATGAAGGGAAAATTATGCACAAAACAGTATTAAAATAATGATAAATATGAATACTCATATCCTATTTACTGTTGTCTGTGCTAGAGCCCTAAAATCAAAGCTCAGAACTCAGTAAAACAGGTACATTATATGGTAGGCAATATTCCAAATTCCAAAGTACTTTTTAATTGGGATTCAAACTGCCTCAATTATAGCCAGACAGCATTACATACAGTCAGGAAAATATCCTAGATCTACATTTCACTTGCAAGAGAAGGGACTGTGAACAGGATTTTATAGGAGTGGCTTCTCTTACATTATTACAAACAGAGTATAGAAAATGCATCATTGTGTGAAGAACCTGATTATGTATTGTAACCCTGAACAGGGACAGCCACTGCCCAATCAGCCTCCTGGAATCAGGAACATCACAGATAAAACCTTTTACAGAGAATAGTTTGGGAAAGATTTGAGCAAGGGAAGATTTTTGTACTTATCCTTCTCCTGAAACTCCATAATTTATACTAGATAAAAACAGAAAACAAATAAAAATATTGCAGTGGATTAATTAAAGCCCATGGAATCAGGTTGGCTTACGTCCATGTCTCAGAACATTTGTCTAGATTTCTGTACAGCCCAGAACACAGCTTTGTAGATTGTCATAGTTACCTAATCATCAAATTTCTCCTGTGTTTATATGTAAACCACATTTTTTCCTATAGAATGATGTCAAGTTGAAACTCAGAAAATCAGCGACTAGCACAGGAAGTTGGCATACACAATACTTGCTTCCATTTTTATCATTGATGGATTATCACTTTTGAAACAAAGGCCATAGTCGTACCATTTATTGGATTTTTAGCATTGTGCTGTGATGCAAACAGAGATCTATAGCCAAAAGCAATATTTCATTTGCCTTGAATCTAATCTAATTATAAGAAAGACAATCTGGCTGGGCAGTGGTGGCGCAGGCCTTTAATCCCAGCACTTGGGAGGCAGAGGCAGGCGGATCTCTGTGAGTTCGAGGCCAGCCTGGTCTACAAAAGTGAGTCCAGGACAGCCAGAGCTGTTACACAGAGAAACCCTGTCTCAGAAAAAAAAAGACAATCTCTGGTGAGGAGTAAGGCAAAAAGAATTTGCCTAAATCCCAGAAAAACTTGTAGCTTCATGAGGACATTTGTTTTAAATGTAGTATAACACATGCACAGTAGTTCGAAAAGGGTAGTTTAAAAATGACAGCAGAGAATAATAACTAGAGCAGGCTACACAATATGCATAGGTATGAACTAATGGATCAATATATCATTTAACAAGTACTCATGACTAGCACTAAAAGGTACAATATTTTTATAGATCATTAGAATGATCAATTGTCTATTGCAATTTAAACTATGCAATTTGCTAAATAAATGATAGCTTTTGGTCAGTGCCACATATTTCTAAGGGATTGAGATTCAAAGGTCAAATTTTATGTTAATTCTAGAGAACTGTTCAGAAATTATATAATAAAATATTTTCCTAGCTGGAATTAAATTTATGGTAAATTGGCCCTGTAAAGTAGTTTTAGAGACAAAACAAATAATACCCAGAGAAGTAAACTCAGTTAACTGAATTAATATATTTTAAGTTAAAATATTAGGGTCTGGATTTCTAAATATTTTCTCATTCCATTTGTCACTAAATTGTAGTCCTCAAAATAAATATACACATTAAGCGTCTTCCCTTCTTCCTGTCTTTCATTAGTCACTGTATGTGAATGCTTTCCATCCATAGAGTCCGATCATTACTATAGTAGCATGGAATTGAATCATTAGTGACATTCAAGCTCTCACAAATGTGTATGTGAGGGTGGGAATTTTACATAGAGCCCTGAAAGCAAATATTTTATGGACCAATAAAAGAACTATCCAGTGAAAAACTGCTGTGTAATACATGCCTCTCTAAAGTACCCATTAAATTATATTAAATGACACTCATGTTAGCTTGTACTTTGACCTTCATCCCATTAGACTGGGATACATGACAAACTAATTCTCTCCATTATCTCACCTCAATGAAACCCTACTTTCCATTCCAGACAGTGTTTTTGTATGGCTATGTTGAGAAGATGGTTGAGCAATGGTGAGGAACTCAGTTACCCAGAAGGACAAAAGAATCAATTCAATGTGAGTGTTCATTGTTCAGAAGATATAATTGTCGATGTTAGAAAAGCTTTCCTGAGAGAGCATCAGAAAAGGAGTTGTTGGGTAGTTCTAAATTTCTTCATATGGATACTCTTATTTACAAGCAAGTGCATTATGTGTCATAAAATTTTTTAAAGGTGTGTGTATGTTTTCATTAGCTTCATTAGAGACTCAGAGAGACAGAGAGAGTTACCCTTGTCTTTTAAGTAGTGTATTTTTTGATCCTCAAACATCAAGTATCTGTTAAGTTTCCTGTTTTATATTTTGTTTCACAAAATTTTAGCAGAAGAAATGTAATTATAGACCAAATAAACACATAGCACACTCTTCTCTCTCACTCATATACGCACAAGCAGGTGCACGCATGCGCGCACGCACACACAAACACACACACACACACACACACACACACACACACACACACACACTGAGGAAGTTATCAACTAGGATCTTCTGAGGGCTTGAAACTTCTCATCTTGAATGGGACAAAGCTTTCATGGGAAAAATCAAAGTCTTTCATTAAAAATCCCATATAATTAGAAGGCCATTTCCTGTTCACCTTCATTTACCATGGCTTTTCTTTTACTTCTGTCCTTAGAATCTCTGTACACCATACTTAAGCTTGAAAAAGAAACTAAAAGTTCTTATCTCTGAGTTCAAAATTTTTGTTTCAACAGCTGATATTTAACCAAATACTCAACTCTTCAAATTTTAAATGATGAATAAGTTCCAAAACGATTCATGAAACTTTTAATAAATATCTAACGTTAGGAAAAATACTTTTATAGATTAGTGAAAATGAATTAAACCACATCCAAATTTTGCTTTTTTAAAAAGGTAAAGCATTTTTACCACATTTCATTAATTTCATTTCCCTCTTTAATCCTACCATGTCTCCTCTTAATTCTCCCTCAAATCCACAGCTCTTCTTTAATTTTTATGGTTATAGACACTCTTACACACACATAAACATATACACACTCATGGACAGATGCATAAATACCTAAACACAACCTGCTTTTTCTTTTAGTATTACTTGTGTGTATATAATTTCAGGGCTGACTGGATAATATTGTGTAACCAAATGGGGGCTTTCCTCTGGAAAGGACATTTCAGCCTCTCTCAGCATTCCTTATTTGCCTGTGGTTCTTTGTTCACAAGAGGGGTCCTCTGAAAATTCTCCTTCCAGGTTAGCATGTCTATTGCTGCTATAATTGTTCAAGTCATGGATAGGTAGCCATATCCTTGAGTTATCAAATTGGAAGTTTCCTTGTTATTTTTAGAAGACACACCTTCACAGCACCTCTTCTGGTCCTCCAGGTCTTATAATCTTTTGGCACCTGCTCCTTAGATGTTCCCTGAGCCTTAGGTTCAAGAGTTTAATACCCAGTTTTATATCAGTGAGAACTACTGAATAAAATAATATTTGAAATATCATTAAATTTAAATATACAAAATCAGCCATGTTCAAAAACAATCTAGATTGGGAAAGGATGCCTTTTGATAACAATTTTTTTTAGGGAACATTACAGACTGCTACAGAAAGTTAAAATCTTACAAAAGGTCTCTCTGTTTTTTACACAATCTAAACTTCTCTTCAGCCCTGAATATAGAGCATGGCAGGTCATTTGTTCACTACTGTGGGATAGTCAATATCAGATGCATAGAGGAATACTGCTTACTTACTGTGTCCTCCCTTCTCCCCTTGGTCTCCTCAATTTTCCTAATACCAACTCAGACTGCATGCCTAGGGCTGGTAGTGGTGGGCTGAATCCTCACACATAAAGATAGAAGCCTCAAGAAATTGCAAAATGTTAGAAACAAATAAAACCTCTCAGAATCCCAGTGGTTTTCACAGAGTCTAATTGACGGAAAATATCAAAATGTTTATAGAACTGTATGATTTAAATGGAGATACTAATTCATACTTATGTAGGTTCATGTGACATGTAGGCAGCAGATAGTTTCCAGGGCCCTACCACAAGGCAGATCTGACTTCTTGTCTTAGGAACAATTGTTGTCAAGAATAATGATGTTAGTAATTGAGGAACCCAAAAGCTTTCTATGCAAGCCCTGCTGCCTACTGTTGTGTTATTTGGGGGTTTTGTTTTATTTTTTTGAAACTTGATATAAGCTTGATAATCTTCTAGTCAATCTGTGAATTCCAATTGAGACAATACGTTCATCAGGTTATGAGCAATCTGTGGGGTTCTTTCTTGCTTAATAATTGATGTGGGTGCATCCAGAACACTGTAGTGATTGTCACCTTGAACAGGTAGTCCTGAGTTATATTAAGAAAGCAGGCAAATCAAGCAATTGAGATGCGGGAAGACACGAGACAGAAAGCAATATTTCTTCATGTATCGTCTTCAGTTTCTACTTCTACGTTTCTGCCCTGACTTCCCTCAATAGTAGACTGTGAGCTATAAGAGCACATAAATCCTTTCTGCCCCCAGTTGTTTTTTGGTCATGGTGTTTATCAAATCAATGAAAAGCAAAATAGGAAACCTACTATGTAGTGTTTTGAGTTTTTCTCATACTTTTCTTGCCTCTCTTCTAAAATTCCTGGATAAAAATCATTGCCTCAGGGAGACAGCTTCTCGAAATAATTGCAGATGGTAGCAGCAAGGCACACTGCTGTCTTTCTCCTTGACAGTGGTGGCATTAACTTAGGTCACACTCGATTTGAAATAAACACAGCACACAGGTGTATATAGAATCAAAGTCAGAAGGCAAAAGTAGGGAAATTTCATCTCTTTCTGTTTTTAGGAGGGAAATAAAAGGGCAGAGTGGTCACTTGAGAAGAGAAGCTTTTGTGATTTTTCTGTCTGATTAAACTTAAAAGTGCTGTGTCACTGGGCCAAGGAGCTTAAGGGCAAATGAGAAACTTGCTGTGCATTGTTACAGAACAGAGCTAAATCCCATCTCAGGAAAGAGGCTTGGGAGCTTGCTAATAGAAGAAGCTCGGTCAGCTGCAAATAGAACTAAAATACAGAATAAACTCTTTTTAAATGGATAAAACCTAGACAGTTTTCAATTACTTAGCTGTGTATAAATCACATTTAGGTGAAAGAGCAAAACAAGGGGAAATAAAACGAAATAGAATTGTACTAATAAGGTATTTAGAGTTACCTGAAACCACATAAAGAAAAATAATTTGTTCTTGCCATTCAATCTCATATTTCCGAGGGTTACTTGTTAATCTGCAGAACAAAAAATATTGAAAAAAAAATGAAGTCCAGACAGGAAGAAGAGAGAAGTAGGAGGAGAAAATACAAAGGAAGGCTTTAAAATGTTTATCCTTTGGTGTGACCTCTTTTTATTTTCCTGCTGGAACTCTGAGTTATAGGTAAACGGAATCACCTGCAGTTTAATATAGTTATGATGATCTATCTTTCTGTTGGGTCCTCACATAAGCCATTCTATCTACAACATCCTTGTTCTTTCTCTTGGTTGGCTCATATACCTTCTTTGCATCCTGAATTAGGTATTTTTGTTGGAGAAGTGCTCCCAAATGTACCACAACATTGACATAAGGTCATTAGATACACTAAGCAAGAAATAACACTTTAAATTATTTTACATAGCCCTGTACTTTTCCATTTTAGTTCATTGTGCAGAAGGATCATCACATATATTTGGAACCTAGGGACAGTGGTCAATAAAGATTTTTGACGTTAATTCTTCAATATCAGTTAGTCTTCTCATCATAGTCACCATCGTCATGTAGGAAGTAATACCAATATGAGCACACTAACATCAATGTAAACCTATTGCTAATAATTGAAAAATAATATACTGCTGTATAATAACATACTCACTTACAAAGATGGATTACTACAATTAGTTTTCTTAAATTATGAGCAAATTTAACATAAAGGAAGCAGAGATATATAATTATATAGATGTTGCATATTATTTTTAAGTATCATCCATTCACTTGTTGACAAAATAAGATAATCATTGCGTTTATTTTTTTATTTTTTTAATTCACATAGCTCGGAAACAATCGCATTTTTTTTTTTTTTTTTTGGATTTTCAAGACAGGGTTTCTCTGTGTAACAGCTCTCGCTGTCCTGGACTTGCTTTGTAGACCAGGCTGGCCTTGAACTCACAGAGGTCCGCCTGCCTCTGCCTCCCAAGTGCTGGGAACCATCACATTCTTAAATCTTCTTGTTCTAGATCCAGGTCTTCCTACAAATGCAAGAAAGTCCATATCATATCCATTAATCAAAATCCAAACTCAGTTCTTAATCCTCTTACTACTATGCAACTATTAAGTGGAAGTACTAGTCAATGCTGAATTCACTAAATATAAAACTACTTAAAACTACAAATATATATATATATATATATTTATATATATTTAAAGGACATAATTGCCAGTGGAGAGAGTTTTCAAACATCAATGTCATCCCCACGTATTTTTAGGGTCTCATTAAAAAGTGTTATTCTTGAGAGGTAGAACACCCTTGCTTCAAGGATTGTATATTAGGACATACATCAAATTAAAGGAGAAAGGGATGCTAAAGTATATTTTAGCCATACCACATTTCAGGAATCGGTTTTTGTGATTAAAGAAGAATCTCAGAAATTTCCAGGATCACTTGGCTTAAGGGAATCATAGGTTTGCTTACAATATATTTACAAATGATATTTCAGCTATAGATTTGTGAAATAAAGTGCTTGTGCTCATATGCAAACTGATATTCTTTTTTCCTCAATTGTAATGATAGATACAAGGGAATTGACTTTGCTTATTACAACGTGAAGACCAAAAAAAAAACAAAACAAAACAAAACAAACAAAACACCCCCAAAAAATCTTTAAGACATACTAAAGCATTTTTTTCAGAATATGTAAGCAATTATTAAACAATAGAGTTGCAAGAGTAAATTTCCAAAACCAGGTAAATCTAAATATATAACTAGACTTCTAAATACAATGTTTGTTTTGAAATAGAAATGCTATGCAAAAAAAATAAGCACATATATGTCTCTATTCTTTGAAACACATATGTTATTTCTACTACTGGTTGTAAAATGTTAACATCATTGAGATTAATTATATATATATATATATATATATATCTGTATGTGTGTGTGTATATGTCTGTATTCACATTTAAGGCAGGCTCTCTCACTGTATAGCCCTGACTTCCTTGGAAATTTCTATGTAAACCAGGATCATAGATATTCATAGATATTCCCAAGTGCTGATATTAAATGTGTGCACTACTACACCTAGCATAAATATTATATATCTGAAACAATCAGTTCAGTAGATGTATTATTTTGCCATGTTAGTCTGTAATTATTCTAGTTACTTGAAGATTGATTTCCTTATCTTAGGTATCATATTGCAGTATTTCAATGGGAAAAGAACATACACGAGGTAGATAAGTGCTGTAACATATGATTCCCCTTTGCTATATGGTTCCCAAGATATGATCATACCATCTACAGATTGATCAACAGATTTAAATTCTGAGACTAATTAAGAGTTGGATGGATAGAGTATCAAAAATATCTTGAGATTTGTGTCTGGATTTTGATTTGTGATCCTCATTACCAAATAAAGGCTATGGAACCATCTGCCACTTACGGCAAGTATATATAGCCTCTTAAATACTAAACTTAGATTGCTTTTTCTTTATATTTTCTTTTTGTCAAATCATGGACTTCAAGTTTATGTTAATATTTTTATTAAACTATGATAGTCTACATATGACACCCAATGTCATATTCCAATATCAGGTCCATTTTATTGGTGTGCTTCTACATATTCTACCAATACAAAGCATCAGTATTACTAAATTTCCAAGCTGCCACTTGGTAATTTTTCAAAGTTATTATGGTTAAATTTCTCCATTAAATTTATACTCATTTTTTCCTACTTGTGAAAGGGTCCTTTAAGATTAAATGTCACATAAATCCCTGACCTTGAGAATATATATTTGGAGTATCTAAATCATGGGAATTTGAAACCCTGTACACTTAGTCATTGCAACGTGTCTGTGTCTCTAATGAGATGGATGGAAGATGTTCCTTCCACTGCAGACTACATTGTACCTTTGACTCCAGACTACAAGGTAACTTTAACTAATGTATGTGCTGTTCATGAATGAAACTTTTTCATCCTCGTCCAATCCAGCTTCTTTAATCCAGCTCTCAAACCACTTGAGTGTTTGACTTATGTTATCTTGTACAGGTGACTGTAATGTGATGTTGCCACAGCCATGGTCACTCTAGGGATTTCTGCCCATAGCTTAACATCTCAATTACATTTCATTTTTATGTAAATGGATCTATCAACAATTGTTTCTCTAACCCAATCATGTAATTCCTATATTTCTTAAAGTCAGCCTCCAATCTTTTCTTCTCTCAAAAATTTACTCACAAACATTTTTATTCTGAAAATTTAAATGGTTTTTGTAGTTTCATTGGATTAAAAATGAGAGGGAGTAGGAGAAACAGACGGTATCAAAATTCATACAGCATAAAAAAAGAAAGATGACTATCTACTGGGCATAGGACAAATCACATAGAGAGGACCACAGGAGACAGAGGTGGCAGTGAGGAAAGGGGACAATCAGAACAAACTATAATAGCATGTATATGAAATTCACCATATTGAAAAATATTACTAATTTAAAATGGAAATTAATCTAATTACACTACAAAATTCCTTAGCAATCTGAATTTCTGAAGTTTAAAAACCATGATGTCACAGTAGACAAAAACTGTCTTTTGACTGAAACATTCCATTTTCTTAATCATTTAAGTTAAATACTAGTCACTTATCTACTCCATGATTTAACTAATGTTGGATAAGAATATATAATGCTAAATATTTTCACCCTGGACATTTTGAGAATGTAGAATTACACAGAAAAAGTTCTGAATTTCATCATTTCTCTACTGACAAGTGAGAATAAAATAAGAATTCTTATAAGACAAAAAATAATATGGAGTATATCTGCTACATTACAAATAAATGAATGTTAGAACTATTTTTCCCTTTCTTCTTTTCCATAGGAAATATTTTAATTTGCAATAGAGAAAAGCTGAAGGAATGTATATTCGTAATACTGAGCATTAGAGAATGAGTAAAATATGTGCACAGAAAAAAAGGCCTTCTAAATCTGATGGAAATTTGAGCAAAGATGTTGCTACTTTATTTCCAGGAAAATGAGCAGGAATGCACATCTGTCTTCAGTGTTCACTGCTGTCAAGTGGTTCTAAAAGATTCCTACCCTTTGTCAAATGCATCACTCATCAACAACACCAATGATGCAGAAGCTGATATTGTTCGAAGTATAACAAGGCCGTGGCATGAAGAGTTTTGTGAGGTAAAAGAACACCACAGCTTAGTCTTTAATCTTACTTCTGCTGTGAATCTGATGCATGTTCTCTAAAGAAAGTGTTTGGCCTAAAATATTACTCTTGAAAATGCAGCAAATTATAAATACTTCTGCATGATAGCATTCTTTTTGTTTAAAAAGATACAATTAATAAAGGTGCCTATTTGTCAACATAAGACTTTTTTCATCAGGGACATTATGCAAGCTTGGAGAAATCTTGACAGAAATTGTCCTGTCAAAGTGTAGGTCATTTTGACTGCATAGTATTAGGAGGCTTTCGATTTTTGATACCAAAAATATGAGATTCTATGCTTGCAAAGGATTTTTAACTTGATTTAAAGTCACAGTCTTCTTTTATCATGACTAAAAACTTTCAGACAGTTTCAGTCATTTTTGTATGTATCATGAATGCATGGTGCATTCTAGAAAACAGAATCTTAGTTATTGTGTTAGTGTCCTATTTAAAACCCCAAGTAATTTTGTTTCATCAGTTTTTATCTTAAATAACTTCCAAAGGATGGTTTTCAAGAGTCAACTTCTGTTGTTGGTGGTTTTATTTATTTTTGACAAATATGAAGATTTGTTATAGCAGTGTTGTAACTGAGATACAAATAAAATGATAGGTAGATACTATTTAACATTGTTTTAATTACTCAAAATTGAGAACTAGGAAATTGTCAAGTGTTGGAAGTGATATGGACCAATAATTGTTTCTACACATTAAGCAATATTTTCAACAGTTCTTTTCATAACACAGGATACAAGACAAATATCAACAATAGGAATACAAAGAGTTGCACAGTGCAATGTTATGTGTCCATGAAAATGACTGCTCACTTTTATGTAAATATGAGTAATTTTTAGTAATCTGAGGAGTGGAGAAATAATTTCTGAAGATCTTGCAATATAGCAGCCTTTTTGAATCCAAACAAAATACCAAGTTTTGAGGTTGGTCCCCACAGCTACAGAGCTTTTGGGATTTAAACATAGCATCCCTTTGTTTATATGAAAATATTTTACTGCTTAGATCATTTTTTTTCTGTGATAACAACATAGATACTGGTTAATAGTAATTCATTATCTTTTCTTACCAATCCCAATTTCTAAGGTGAAACCCTAATTTCTAAGGAGATAGTATTTGGAGATAAGCTTCTGAAAGATAAGTAAGTCATGAGAGTAAAGACCTCATGATGGGAATGGCTTTTTCATAAGAAGAGACAGGCAGAGTTTTTTCCCTAATTTTTGTCATATGAAGATATACAAGGAGAGAAATAACTCAAAACCAGAAACCTGCCCATGAAAGCTGTATGAAAGGTTATTTTTGAAAATAAATAGCAACTATTGTTTTTATTTCTTCAGAAGAGAGGAAGAGAAAAGAGCCATTTTCCAAGCATTTCTAGTTCTTTTGAACTCTGGCTGACAGGTTCAACTCAACTGTTCTGGACTAAACTCCTCTCCAAGCTGACTGACTCAAATTGACTTCTCTTGGATTCTGACTAAATTTTTCTGCCTGGACTCAAATTAATTCTGGCAATATGCATTAATCTTCTGACTCCTCATTCTCTCGCTCATTCTGTCTTCATCTATGTCTAGCTTTTTCTCTCTGCAACCTGTCTCTGTAAAACTATCTTAATAATTAACTCTCAGTAAATACTACCTTTCTATCTCTCTGCACTGCTTTCTTTCTTAGCCACTCTTTCCTGTCTTGTTTTCATGAGAGTTGAGCATATCCTATCTCTGACTCATTCTGACAAATCTTTCTCTGATTTGTCACTTTGTCTGCCCCTCGATTAGATGTCACTTTCAAACATGGCTGCTTCCTTCTATAAACTATCCTTATTGTTTGGGATTATAGGTGTGTACTAAGAGTGTGTCTGTATTCCAGCCAGATCATATTGTAATCCAGAGGATGCCTACATTCCAGCCAATTCACATAGAATTAGAAGGTCTTTGGATGCAATTTCCTTGCAAGAGCAGCCATACTGTCGGATTAAAATTCTTCTATAATAAATAAATGTAACCCACCAAAAATTTATGTTTGTAATACAAGCTATAATATTGATTAAATATTATATAGCTTTGAAATCTCAGAAAATGATATCTTCTCCATAGTCAATACAATTCTAACAATCACAACTAGGACAACAGCCTGTGTATAAGGACATTCAGGAACACAGTGTCTATAAAGCATCATTGGCAATTTGGCTCAATAGGCAAGGATGGGATTGTCATTTATTATTGCATAACATAGATATAAAATTAAAATGAATAATAGTCTTGGGATTCATTTATTTGCCTCAAAATTATTTAAAAAGTAAATTGAAAGTTTGAGTGTACAGTTTAGTACATGTCTGACAGTATATTCTCACTTGACATTAGATTTTATTAGTTTTGGTTATAGAAAAATCATATAGTGATACTTAAATCTGTACAAAAACTGGAAAAGAAATTTACACTCCATACAAGGCATTGCAAAAGCTGACTTAAGATCAAGATATAGTATTATTTTTAACTAATTAGGCATATTTGACATCTAAAAGATTTGTGTTTGTATTGTATTAGAGTAGGAGATGAAGGGAAATGAAATGAAAAGATAAAAAGGGGAGGGATCAAGAGGCAAGATGAAGAGAAGTTGAAAAGATCAAAGACAATTAGACTATGGAAGAATAAATGATGTAGTAGTGGAGTACATTATAGAAACTCAGATCAGCATGCTGTTTCAAATTCTAGTTCTGGAACATAGACATTTTTTTTCTCTTCTTTTGTGTTTTGTTTTAGTTTTTAATTTCTTTGAATCAGTATGTTTCTGTTAGTTCATTTACCAGTATATAAAACTGAAAATACAACTGCACCTCAGATTTGAGATATATATTAAATAAATTATTGTGCTAACATGAAATATGTGTTCAATAAAACAAGTCCTTATAAGATATTAATGTCATATGAAAATGTAAGGTATGATTATGATCACTAATTCTATGGCAATTAGGACAAAGAAAAAGAATAATCCCAGTTACATTAGATATAGTTTAGTCATTTGATGTCTATAGACAAGTGATATATGTAGATTTAAGAAGAAAGTGGATTTGGCTGAGACCTATCAGTAAATATGAAGGCTCTAAGTTCATAACTGAGCAGGAGCTAGAGAATGAAAAAGATGTTTAAAAAACAAAAGATGGTAAGGTGCTGGGATAGTCATTTATAGAAGAAAAATAAGTAATGGCACGATTATTGAAGGTGGAAAAATATGAGGACTGATCCCAGAAAAAGAGAGAAGTCACACTTTTCTCAGTACTGATATAAAAATAAGATTAGCAAAATTGGCAGGGCATTACCTGTATATATAAGTTCTCTTTAAATTTTCTGAGAAGTAGATCTCTAGTACTGGCATATACATACACATACATACAATTTTAAGAATAAATCTCCTAGCAGAAAGAAAACAGCCCTATATCATGTCCATTACAAGACATAGGACATATACTTACACATACCTCTTAAGTAATAAGATGAACAAGTGGGATTCTGTTTAAATATTTGAAGTTTTAATTTTAGTAATTGGATCATTTATATTGATCCCAGGGAAAGAAAGCATCAGAGTTTACTAATATCATAATTAGATTAAAAACTGGATAGATAACCAGTGATTTTATTTTTAAAACATACTGAATATAGAAAATTCCTGAAAATATAGTTTTGTATAACATTGTCTATGGTAATATCTAACTTAGTTACAAGATAAAGTAAATACATTATCATATATATGTATATATTTGATACTCTTTTATAATATTTCAAAAAGAAGACAGTGGTAATTTTTTCATGGTTTCTCTTAAATTATAAGTATTAAAACTAAATGGGTATTACATAATCCCCCTCCATACTGTATTTTTGTCTGTTTGATTTGCTTTATTCATGGATTGCTTGTTAGCCAAGTCCCAAAGGCTTCAAACTAATACAAGCTTATTTCATCCTTCCTGGTTATACACAAGATCCAAATGATAAGACTCCATGACTGAAAATATCACAAAGATTGATTCTAGGATATGGGAAAACCAAGCCAGTTCTGACTAATTTGGATACATGCTTCCTGCTGGATGGCTTCCGTAGTGCCAGAAAGTACTATATAATCTGTTGTGGTGGGAGGGGGATGCATCAGTAGTCTCATCCAACTGTGAGTCATATAAACAATGGTAACAATTTGACAGTCAGTATGTGCAGACATGATTCAACTGTTATGGGGTAACTAAATATACTCTGATTGGATTTGAGGTCCACCCTATATTTGGAAACCTATGTATGCTACTGTAAACCCAATATTAACTATTTATTTCTAGGATGTGGGGATTTCTGCTGACTGGATGGTAGTCTGGCATTGCAGAAAGTCTCCTGAGCCCAGTGCTAGAAGGATAGACTCCCTTGTTCCGTGGAACCCCCTCTTCCCTCTGATTTGGGTATCCTAGTTCTTCAAGATATGTCACAAGGCATAATCCTCTCCTAATTTACCCATACTAATGAGGTCTGTTGGTGCCTTTGCTTTTCAGTCTAGGCCTCTAGCCTTCCTGAGGTTTTCCCCACTCTCACTGCCAATGAATTAATTAGGCATTCCATTTTCTTTCATCTGGTTGAATAATACCTGTGAATCAAACACAGCCACTTCTCAAACCCCTCCCCACTACCCAAAGGTATATAATATGCAGTCACAGAATAAACTTCCTTTTTATTCTCCATACCCCCAAGATGAATGTCTGACTCTGTGTGTTTTGGGAAAGGGGTAAGTGTTCTTCCTTCTTTGAAGGATCCATCATCATTAGCCTAGCTGGCTAGGCTTGCACAGGCCTCAGGCTCTGCCTGGCTGCCACCTACCTAGGTCTCCTACTGCTGGCAATCTCTTTCTAGAGTTTGGCTGTGAATGCAGAAACTCATGACTACTCAAGGTTTCAATGATAACTTTAGGTTTATTACTCAGTACTCAAAAAAGACATTCCATTATATGAACTATATAAACAATGCTATCAATTTGACAGTCAGTATGTGTAAAGTGTGGGAAAAACTGCAGAAATGGGATCAAAAAGAATGGAAGGGATGGAAGATAGGAAAATCTCTGTAAAATGTCATCTTCTAGACAAGACATATTTCATTCATGAATACACACCAGCTAGAGTCACCACCATATTCTCCCAGGGTCCCTACCCTGTTGCAGGTATCTCCAGCTTGTCTCAGAGACACTACACTCTCAGTTTCCTTTCTCTCTCCCAACCCTCTCAACTCCCACCCCCACTCTCCCTACATCTGATCCCCACCTTCCTTCCTTCCTTCCTTCCTTCCTTCCTTCCTTCCTTCCTTCCTTCCTTCCTTCCTTCCTTCCTTCCCTCCCTCCCTTTCTCTCTCTCTCTCTCTCTCTCTCTCTCTCTCTCTCTCTCTCTCTCTTGCTTTCTTATCAAGTCTGTGTTCATTCACTTCTGCTGTTATAAGTGAGTACATACCATGTATGTCTTTCTGGGTCTGGGTTATCTCACTCAGAATGATCTTTTCTAGTTCCTTCCATTTGCCTGAGAAATTCATGCTTTCCTTATTTTAAAATGCTTGGTAGTAGTCCACTATGTAAATGTGCCACAGTTTCTTCATCCATTCTTGGGCTGAGGGACATCTGGGTTGTTTCTAGTTTTAGGATATTGTGAATGAAGCTGCTATGAAGAAAATTGAGCAATTGTCCTTGTAAACAGTTTAGTAGAGCATCATCTTTTGGGTGTAAGCCCAGGAGTAATAGAGCTGGGTCTTGAGATAGAACTATTCCCAGTTTTCTGAGAAAACACCAGATTGATTTCCAAAGTGGTTGTACAAGCTTGCATTTCCACCAGGAAATTAACAGTGGTTCCTTTGCTCCACATCCTTACCAACATATGCTGTACCTTGACTTTTGATCTTATCCATTAAGACAGATGGAAGATGGAAGCTCAGGGTCATTTTGATTTGAATTTCCCTGATGACTAAGGACATTGATCATTCCTTTAATCTGTTAGAGATTCCTTTGTTGAGAATCCTCAGTTTAGTTCTGTACTCCATTTTTAATTGGATTATTTGGTTTGTTGATGCTTGCTTTCTTGAGTTCCTCATACATTTTACTATTATCACTGTATCAGATGTAGGGATACAGATTTTCACCAATCTTTAGGCTACTGTTTTGTCCTATTGACAGTGTCCATTGACTTGCAGTTTTTTTCATTTTCATGAGGTCCCATTTTTTAATTGTTGATCTTAGAGCCTGAGCTATTGGTGTTCTGTTCAGGAAGTTGTCTCTTGTGCCAGTGAGGTGAAGGATGCTCCCCACTTTCTATCTAATAGGCTTAGATAGATCTGTGGGTCTGTTTTTATATTGATGTCTTGGATCTTTGATCCACTTGGATTTGATATATTTGCTTTTGTCTACATGAACACAACCAGTTTGCCTTTGTTGAAGCACCAGTACAATTTGTTGAAGATGTTTTCTTGTTTTCATTGCATGACTTTGGCTTCTTTATCAAACATCAAGTGTTCACAGCCATTTGGATTTACTTCTGGGTATTTTATTTGATTCCATTGATCAACCAGGCTGTTTTTTATGCCAGTACCATGCAGATTTTATTACTATTTTTCTGTTGTGCAACTTGAACTCAGGGACGGTGATGCTTCCAGAAGTTCTTTCATTGTCCAGGACTGTTTTAGCTCTTCTGGGGTATTTAATTTTCCATATGAAGTTGAAAATTGTTCTTTCAAGGTCTTAAAAGAATTATGTTGACATTTTGATGGGAATTTCATTGAATCTGAGATTGCTTTTGGTAACATAGTTATTTATTCTATGATAATCCTACTGAACCATGAGCATGGGAGATCTTTCTATATCATCTTCAATTTCTTTGTTAAGAGACTTGAAGTTTCGTCACACAGATTTTTCACTTGCTTGGTTAAAGTTACATCAAGGAACTTTATATTATTTGGAGTCATTATAAGGGTGTTGTTTCCCTAATTTCTTCCTGTGTGGTTATTATATGTATAATGGGTGGTTACTGATTTTTTTTTTTTTAGTTAATTTTGTATTCAGACATTTTGCTGAAGGTTTCTATCAACTGTAGTACTTTTCTGGTAGAATTTTGGAGATCATTTATGTATACTATCATATCATCTGTGACTAGAGATACTTTGACTTCTTCCTTTCCAATTTATATCCCCTACATCTCTAGTTGTTTTAATGATCTGGCTTGGCCTTTAAGTATTTTATTGAAGAGATACGGAAAGAGTGGGCAGCCTTGTCTTGTATCTGATTATACTAGAATTGCTTTTAGTTTCTCTCCATTTAATTTGATGTTTGCTATAGGCTTTCTTTGTATTATCTTTATTGTATTTAGGTAAACATCTTGTATCCCTGGTCTCTCTAAGACTTTTAACATGAATGAGTCTTGAATTTTGTCAAATGATTTTTTGGCATCTAATGAGATGATCATGTGAATTTTTTTCTTTCAGCTTATTTATATGGTAGATTGATTACATTTATGGATTTTTGCATATCAAATCACCCCTGCATTCCAGGGATGAAACTTATTTCATCATGGAGGAGGCTATTCTTGATGTGTTCTTGGACTTAGTTTGCAAGTGTTTTATTGAGTATTTTTACATCAATGTTTATAAGGGAAATTGGTATGAAATTTTCTTTGTGGAATCTTTTTGTGATTTAGGTATCAGGGTGACTTTGACTTCATAAAATGAATTTGGCAATGTTCCTTCTGTTTATGATTTGTGGAATAGTTTGGGGAGAATTTGTATTAGTTCTTCTTTGAAATTCTGGTAGAACTGTGTACTGAGACCATCTGACCCTGGGCTGTTGTTTTTGCTTTTTTAGTTTTTTTTTTAAGTTTTTTTGTTTTTGTTTTTGTTTTTGTTTTTTTTTTTTTTTTTTTTTGGTTGAGAGACTTTTAGTGACTCTTTCTGTTTCCTTAAGTTTTAAAGTATGTTTAATTTGTTTACCTGATCTTGATTTAGCTTTGGTAGGTTTCATTTATATTTTCCAATTTTGTGAAGTATAGGGGTTTGAAGTAAGTGAAATGATTCCTTGAATATCCTTAGTGTCTGTAGTTATTTCCCCTTTTCATTTCTGATTTTGTTGATTTGAACATTTTCTCTCTGCCTTTTAGTTAGTTTGGCTAATGGTCTGTCTATCTTGTTCATTTTCTCATAGAGCAAGCTCTTGGTTTCCTTGAGTATTTTTTTATTGTTCTCTTTGATTCTAATTTATTGATTTCAGCCAAGAGTTTGATTATTTTCAGCAGTCTCCTCCTCTTGGGTGTGTTTGTTCTTCTTTTCCTAGAGCTTTCTGCCATGGTTTGTACTATACTACTGGTATTCAATTTTTAACTGCTTGCCCCCATAGGAGAAAACAGTCATGTACCCAAAATGACTTTTGTTGTGCCTTTAAATTTTCCATAATTGATTGAATAAAGTTGCCTATAACCTAATATAGTCAAAATAGAGGGGCAAAGCTAAAGTTCCCGGGCTTTTGGAGGTGGGAGAAGCCACTAGGGAGTCAGATAAGCAGGCTAGGTGAGAAGGAGCAGATGCCATGAAATAAGCTTTTAAAAATTTTCTGTTGATGTTGAAGCCCAGCTTTAATCCATGGTGTTTAAAAAAATGTATGGGTTAATTCAATTCTCTAGCATCAGTTGAGGCTTACTTTGTGACTGAGTATATGGTTAATTTTGGTGAAGGTTCCTTGAGGTGTTTAGAAGAAGGTATATTCTTTTGTGTTTGAGTGAATGTTCTGGATATACCTGTAGAACCCACCATTATAAATGAATACACAGACACCATGGGTGGATTTTAACAAGCCTTGGCCTGAGTTGTGCAATCCTAGCCCATCTAAGCTAGCTCATAATTCTATTACCCAATTATAACCCCATATATACTTACGTCCCCTTGGACTGCCATTCTCCATGATATGCCGATGTTCCTGGCCATGTGGAATGAGGATCTTTTCTCTAACCCATGTTGTGTGCCTCCTTCCTGCTGCTCCTGGCTGGATTGCCTTCTTCTTCCTGCTGCTGGCTGGAATGCCTTCTTCTTCCTGCTGCTGGCTGGAATGCTTTTTTCTTCCTGCTGCTGGCTGGAATGAATTAATCCTCTGTCTAAAGTGCTGGCTTCCTGTTCTAATCCCAGGAAGTCCCATCTTTCTCTGTCTTTGCCCAATCTCAGGCCTCGGCATTTTATTTAACCAATCAGAGTCAATGTAAGTAACAGACAGCAAACAGGACCAATTAACATTTAGAACGCTTAACACTACCCCAACACATATTTGTTAGATTTATTTTATTCAGGACATCTGTTAGTTTCATAATTTCCCTGTTTAGTTTCTATCTGGATGATCTGTCCATTGGTAAGTATGGGATGTTGAAGTCTCCCACTACTAATGTGTGGAGATCTATCTCTGATTTAAGCTTTAGTAATGGTTCTTTTATATATGTCAGTGCCCTGGTATTTGGGTCACAGATGTTCAGAACTGAAATGCAGTCTTAGTGGATTTTTCCTTTGGGGAGTATGCAGGAGTATCCTTCCCCATTACTTTTGATTAATTTTCGTTGAAATTCTATTATATTAGAATGGATACTCCAGCTTGCTTCTTGGATCCATTTGCTTGGAAAACCTTTACCCAGCCCTTCATTCTGAGATAAAGTCTGTCTTTGTCACTGAGATGTGTTCCTTGTATACAACAAATGATGGGTCCTGTTTATGCATCTATTCTGCTAGAGTGTGTCTTTTTATTGGGAAATTGAATCCATAGATGGTGAGAGATCAGGTTTGATTATGATAGGTCTGACTTTATATATTAATTGACCCCTTTCCCTTGCAGCTTTTAATATTTTGTCTTTGTTTTGTATATTTAGTGTTTTGATTATTTGGAGGTAGAAATTTCTTTATGGTCTAACCTGTTTGGTGTTTTTTAAGCCTCTTGTATGTTTATAGGCATCTCTTTCATTAGGTACATGAATTTTTCTTCTGTGATTTTGTTGAAAATATTTTCTGGTTCTTGGCAGTAAAAGTCTTCTCTTTCTTCTATTCCTAGTATTCTTAGGTTTTCTCTTCTCATAGTATCCTTGACTTATTTGGTATTTTATGTTAGTTTTTTTTTTTTTTTAGATTACACATTTTCTTTGACAGATGTATTAATTTTTTCAATTTTATCTTCTACCCCTGAGATTCTTCTGTCTTCCATTTCTTTCATTCTGTTGGTGGTGCTAATATCTGCAGTTCCTTTTTTCTTACTTAGGTTGTCCATCTCCAGGATTGCCTCAAGCTGTGTTTTCTTTATTGCTTCTAATTCCATTTTCAGGTCTTGAACTCTTTGATTCATTTTATTCTACTGTTTAATTATATTTTCCTATTTCTTTGAGAGATTTATTTTCTTCTTTTATGGACTGTATCATTTTAATAAGCATAGATTTAAGGTCATTTTCTTGTGTTTCAGTTGTGTTAGGATATCCAGGGCCTGTTGTAGAAGGATAGCTGAGTTCTGGTGGTGCCATATTGCCCTGGCTTTTGTTTATTGTGTTCTTATGTTGGATTTTGGCCATCTGGTTGTCCCTTGAATTGGCTGTTTGTTCCTGATGCCCACTGGACTTGGTACTCAGGGAAGAGCCCTGTGCTGGAGGCTGGATGTTTGTAGGGTCCAGAGGACCTCCTTGGGACCATGGGTACAGCCTTGGACTGGAGGCTGTATTTCAGCAAGTAGCCCTCAGCTCTTCTCTGCTAACTGTGACTCTATTGGGCCAATTTTCAGGGGATTGGTAATGGAGATGTCTAATGTATATATCGTGAAATCCTACAGGTCTCATCAAGAAGGTGGGTAGAGCCATGCACCAGAAGCTGGAACTGTGTGTCCCTGTAACCTAGGAGTCATCCTCGGGGAGATGGAAAGAACCAGGGGTCAGGGAGCTATTTCAATTTTCTTGTATCTGTTGAGATTTGCTTTGTGTTCAAGTATGTGATCAATTTTGGAGAAAGCTCCATGACGTGGAAAGTAGAAGGTATATTCTTTTGTGTTAGGGTTAAATGTTCTGTAAACTTTTAGAACTTTATTTAGTTTACAATGTTTTTTATGTTCAGTATTTCTCTGTGTAGTTTTTGTATGGATGACTTTTCCATTTGTAAAAGTGGGACATTACAATTTTTCCACTATTAGTGTGTTAGGGACAACATGTGATTTAAGCACAGTACTGTTTCTTTTGCTAACTTCTGTACTCTTGTATTTGGGGCATGTTTGTTAAGAATTGAAATGTAATCAGCCAGGTGTGGTGATGCATACATGTAATTCCAGCACTTGCGAGGCAGAGGCAGAAAAATCTCTGTGAGTTGGAGGCCAGTATGGCTTAGAAAGTGAGCCCAGGACAGCTAGGGTTCTGTTACAAAAAGAAACCCTCTCAATAACCCCCTAAATATAGATACAAATTGAAATATCATCTTGGTAGATTGTCTTTTGATGGGTATGTTGGTGTCCTTCCCTATCTCTTTTGATTAGTTTGTTTTGAAGTCTGTTTGTTACATATTAAAATATTGTATATTTTATATCCCAACCCCCTGAGGCTGCAGTTCTCCTTCCAGTATCTTTGATAGGGATGGATTTGTATAAATATATTGTTTAACTTTGACTTTATCATAGAATTTCTTATTTTCTCCATGTGTATTGACTTAATGCTTTACTGAGTATAGTAATCTTGACTGGAATCTATATCTATAGTCTTTTGGAATCTGTAGCACATCAGTCTGTCCAGGCCTTTTGGCTTTTAGAATTTCCATTGAGAAGTCAGATATAATTTTAATTGTTCTGCCTTTATATGTTACTTGGTCATTTTAATCCCCGGGAGCTAATAATAATCTTTGTTCTGCATGTTTAGTGTTTTGCTTATTATGTAGTAAGGGGAGTTTCTTTTCTGGTCTAGTCTATTTGGTATTTTATTTTTTTTAATATTTATTTATTACTTCATGTTACAATTCCATCTCAGTGTCCTCTTTCCACCCCTCCCAGTCCTGCCCTCCCACTCAGTACACCCTATCCCTTCTATCCTACTCCTCTGGAGTGGAGTGTCCCTACATAACAGTCCCATGCCCTAGTTCAGCAGTCATGTGAGGGCCAAGAGCCTCTTCATACACTGGGGCCTACAAGGCAGCAACACTAGGGCAAAGTGTGTCATTGACAGGAAAAAAGTCTATGTTCATGTTCCTTTTGATGCATTTGTTGTAGAATAGTTATCCTCTATATGGCTAAAATCCTAGTATAAGTGAATAGATGCCATGTATATCCTTCTGGGTCTGGGTTAGCTCACTCAGGATGACCTTCTCTAGTTCCATTCATTTGGCTGCAAATTGCATGAAGTATTTCATTGTGTAGATATACCACAGTTTTTTTTTTTTTTAAACCATTCTACATTTGAGGGACATCTGGGTTGTTTCCAGCTTCTAGTTATTACAAATAAGGCTGCTATGAACATAGATGAGGAAACTTCCTTGTGATTCGGTGAGGAATCATTTGGATGTATACCCAGAAAAGGTATGGCTGGGTCCTGAGGCAGAGCTATTCCACATTTTCTAAGATAGCACCAGACTGACCTCCATAGTGGTTGCAAAAGTCTGCACTCCCACCAGCAATGGAGGAGAATTCTCCTTTCTCCTCACCCTTGCCAGCATGTGCTGTCATTTGAGCTTTTGATCTTAGCCATTCTGACAGGTGTGAGATGGAATCTCATAGTCATCTTGAGTTTCATTTCTCTGATGATTAAGGATGCTGTGCATTTCTTCAAGTGTCTCTCAGCCATTAGGAATTCCTCCTTTGTGAATTCTCTGTTTAGCTCTGTTCCCCATTTTTTGATTGGATTATTTAGTTTCTTGGCATTTAATTTCGTGAGTTCTTTGTAAATTATGGATATTAGCCCTATGTCAGACATGGGGTTGGTGAAGATTTTTTCCCAATCTGTAGGTTGCTGTTTTGTTTGAATGACAGTGTCTTTTGCCATACAGAAGCTTTTCAGTTTCATGAGGTCCCATTTATCGATTGTTGGTCTTAGATCCTGAGTTGTTAGTGTTCTGTTCAGGAAGTTGTCAACTGTCTGATGAGTTCGAGGGTTTTCCCCACTTTCTCTTCTAGTAGATTTAGTGTGTCCAGCCTTATGTTATGGTCTTCTATCCACTTGGATTTAAGTTTTGTACTAGGATATAAGTATGGATCTAATTTCATTCTTTTACACATAGACATCCAGTTGGACCAGTACCATTTGCTGAAGATGCTGTCTTTTTTCCATTTTACGGTTTTGGCTTCTTTGTCAAAAATTAAGTGACCATAGGTGTGTGGGTTCATTTCTGGGTCTTCAATTAGATTCCATTGATCCACTGGTCTGTTTCTACACCAGTACCATGCTGTTTTTATTATTATTGCTCTATAGGACAGCTTGAAATCTGGGATGGTGATACCTCCAGATGTTTTTTTATTGTACAGGATTGATTTTGCTATTCTGGGTTTTCTGTTTTTCCATATGAAGTTGAGAATTTCCTTTTCAAGGTGTATAAAGAAGTGTATTGGTATTTTTATAGGAATTGTATTGAATCTGGATATTGCTTTTGGTAGGATGGGCATTTTTATTATGTTGATCCTACCTATCCATGAACATGGGAGATCTTTCCATCTTCTGATGGCCTTTTCAATTTCTTTCTTCAAGAACTTGAATTTCTTATTGTACAGGTCTTTCACTTGCTTGGTTAGAGTTACCCCCAGGTATTTTATATTGTTTGTGGCCATTCTGAAGGGTGTTGTTTCCTTAATTTCTTTATCAGCCCATTAATTTTTTGTATAAGGAAGGGCTTCTTTTTTTTTTTTTAATTATCCAGCCACTTTGCTGAAGGTGCTCATCAGCTGTAAGAGTTCTCTGGTAGAATTTTTGGGGTCCCTTATGTATACTATCATATCGTCTGCAAATAGGGCTAATTTGACTTCTTCATTTCTAATTTGTATCCCCTTGATCTCCTTCAGCTGTCTTCTTGCTCTATCAAGAGCTTCAAGTACTATGTTGAAGAGATATGGCGAAAGTGGATATCCTTGTCTTGTCCCTGAGTTTAGAGGAATTGCTTCAAGTTTCTCTCCATTTAATTTGATGTTGGCTACTGTCTTGCTTTATATCACTTTTATTATTTCTAGGTATGTTGCTTATATGACCAGTCTCTTCAGGACTTTTAGCATGAAGGGGTGTTGGATTTTGTCCAATGTCGTTTCAGCATCTAGTGAGATTATTATGTGTTTTTTTTTTCTTTCAACTTGTTCATATGGTGAATTACATTTGTGAATTTTCGTATGTTTAACCATCCCTCATTCCTGGGATGAACCCTACTTGATCATGGTGTATGATGCTTTTGATGTGTTCTTGGATTCGGTTTGGCAATATTTTATTAAGTATTTTTGCATCTATGCTCATGAGGGTAATTGGTTTGAAGTTCTTTTTCTCTGTTGGGTCTTTGGGTTGTTTTGGACTCAAGGTGACTGTGGCCTCATAGAATGAGTTTGGCAGTGTTCTTTCTGATTCTATTTTGTGGAAGATTTTGAAGAGTATTGGTATTAGCTCTTCTTTGAAGGTCTGTTATAATTCTGTGCTGAAACCATTTGGCCCTGGGCCTATTTTGGTTGGGATATTTTTAACGAGTGTTTCTATTTCCTTAGGGGTTATAGGGCTGTTAGTATGTTAACCTGATCTCTTGATTGAGCTTCAGAAAGTGGAATCTATCAAGAAAATTGGCCATTTCACTTAGGTTTTCAAATTAGGTGGAGTATAGATTCTTAAAGTAGGACCTAAATATTCTCTGGATTTCCTCAACACTATTGTTATTTCTCCCTTTTCATTTCTGTTTTTGTTGATTTCGGTTTTTTCCCTCTGCCTTTTAGCTAATTTAGCTAAGGGTTTGTCTATTTTGTTTATTTTCTCAAAGAACCAACTCTTGGTTTTATTGATTCTTTGTATAATTTTTTTTGTTTGTTTGTTTGTTTCTAATTTGTTGATTTCAGCCCTAAGTTTGATGATTTCTGGCCTTCTTCTCATCTTGGGAGTGTTTGCTTCTTCTTTTTTTTTTTTTTTTCAATTTATCCAGTTTTGCTGTTAATTCACTAAGATGAGCTGTCCCAGTTTTCTTTTCAAAGGCACTTAGTGCTATGAACTTTCCTCATAGTACAGCTTTCATTGTGTTTCATAGGTTTGGGTATGTTGTGCCTTCATTTTCCTTGGATTTTAAGAAGTCTTTGATTTCCTTCTTTTTTTCTTCCCTGATCCAGTAGTCATTCAGTAAAGAGTTGTTAAATTTCCATATTTGTGTAGGCTTTCTGTTATTTCTGTTGTTGTTGAACTCCAACTTTGTTTCATGTTTGTCTGATAAGACACAGGAGGTTATTTCAATTTTCTTGTATCTGTTGAGGCTTGCTTTGTATCTGACTATATGGTTGATTTTGGAGAAGGTTCTGTGTGGTGCTGAAAAGAAGGTGTCTTCTTTTGTGTTTGGGTGAAATGTTCTGCAGGTATCTGTTAGGTCCATTTGGTTCATGACTTCTGTTAGACTCATTATTTCTCTGTTTGGTTTCTGTCTTGATGACCTATCCATTGTTGTGAGTGGGGTGTTGAAGTCTCCCACTACAAATTTGTGTGGATCGATTTGTGATTTAAGCTTTAGAAGTTTCTTTTACAAATTTAGGTGCCTTTATATTTGGGGTATAGTTATTCAATATTGAGACGTCCTCTTGATGAATATTTCCTTTAACGAGTATGCAATGTCATCCTCTATCTTTTTTGATTAACTTCAGTTAGAAGTCTATTTTGTTTGATATTAAGATGGCTACTCCAACTTGCTTCCTGGGTCCATTTTCTTGGAAATCTTTTCCCAGCCCTTTACTCTGAGGTAGCATCTATCTTTGTTAGGGAGATGTATTTCTTGTATGCAGCAAAATGATGGGTCTTGTTTATGGATCCAATCTGTAAGCCTGTGTCTTTTTATTGGATAGTTGAGTCCATTGATGTTGATGGATATTAAAGACCAAAGGTTGTTATTTCCTATTATTTTGGTGTAGTTGGTGGTTGTGTGTTTCTTTTGGTTTAACTGCAGTGGAGTTTTTTGTTTCCTCTGTTTTCTTGGATGTAGTTATCTTCTCTGGGTGGAATTTTACTTCTAGGATCTTCTGTGGGGCTGGATTTGTGAGTAGATACTGTTTAAATTTGATTTTATCGTGGAATATCTTGTTTTCTCAATGTTGATAGATAGTTTTGCTGGGTTTCTTGTATTTTCATAGGAATCTCCTTTTTAGGTTAGGATTTTTTTTCTTCTATGTTTTTGTTGAAACGCTTCCTGAGTCTTGTGGTGGATTTCTTTCTCCTTTTTAAAATACCTGTTAGTATCAGTTTTGGTCCTTTCCTAATACCTCAGATTTTTTGGAACTTATGTATCAGTAGTTTTTTAGTCTTAACATTTTCTTTCTCTGAGGTATCCATTTCTTCCATTGTATCTTCTGTGCCTGAGATTCTCTCTTAAATCTCTTATATCTGTTGTTGAAGCTTGCTTTTGTAATTCCTGTTCAAATATCTATTTTTTTTCATTTCTAGGAATTCTTCAGTTTGTGTTTTATTTATAGATTCTATTTCCAATTTTAGGTCTTGAAGTGTTTTATTCATTTTTTGACACTTTTTTTTCTGTTTTCCTTGATTCCTTAAGATATTTGTTCATTTCTTGTTCAAGAACATCTATCACATTGATAAGGGCTGTTTCAAAGCTTTTTTTTTGTCATTCAGCTATATTTGTATATTCAGGACATACTGTGGTAGGATAGGTGGGCTCTAGTAGAGACATATTGCTCTGGCTTTTATTGATTACCTTTTTAAGCTTGTGTTTTGGCATCTGGGTTTGCCATGCTTATAGTTTTAAATGAAGAATCCTATATTTGTCATTGTTGGGTGGGTGCTTTGTTCCTTGGCTTTGGTTTCCTATGTGCATTTTCAGAGAGTTGAATGGTTGTGTTTTTTCCTGTTTTCCTGACCTGTTCAATGATGTGTTCAGAGGAAATGCCTGCTAGTGTTGGTGGCTGGGATACTGGGATGAGTTGGAGTACCAAAGGTAGGGGAAAGAAGGTCTTTGTGAACCTTTGCAGATGTGATCAGAGAGGAAAGGGAGACCATAGCATGTTTCC
This sequence comes from Lophiomys imhausi, assembly GCA_907164525.1. NCBI lineage: Eukaryota > Metazoa > Chordata > Mammalia > Rodentia > Muridae > Lophiomys > Lophiomys imhausi. Next base: position 722,949 of record CAJQZJ010032480.1, read on the forward strand.
TGCTACAAAGTTGAAGATGAGACTCTGAATGTTAGATTTCAGCATCAGTGTATATTTATTGGTTACCCTGGAAGGAGTAACCATTAGGTTAGTAGGAGGTACCTCCAGCAACCATGGTCTGGGACAAAACAACATGTTGATGGATGGAAGTTAGAAGGAGATGACCTGCAGGAGCCAGAGTAGACATGTGCAGTGTGGAAAGAAGGCTACATCTGGTGTTATAGTGCACTGCTAGGGATAAGATTGGGTCTGGGGAAAAGAGAGAGAGAAGAATTTCTGCAGGGAGACTATCTGATTTTCTGGTAAGCATGTCCTATGGTTTGAAAAGGAGTACCTACTTGAGTTGGGAGTTGGGATACAGTTATCAGTCCATGGAAAGGAAGGTGTGCATGGTTCAAAGAAGATGTGGAAAGGGTTTAGTGACAGCTGCAGTTAGTGCTCTGTTGCAGTTCTAAGACAATGGGTCTGGGGGAACAGAGAATAATGCTGCGAATATTAGTTACACTTAATATTCAGTAAAAATATGTTAGTTGCATTCTGTTATCTGTTCATGCATAAGTAAAAAATTGCTTAAAGATTACAAAGCTTAGCTAGTCACACATCTCCCAGTCAGTAGGATCAGTCTTGAACTGCATCAGTAATCCTTGTTTTATTGTCACTGTCCTTATGCAAGGCCTACTCAATGATTCATCTAAAATGCTGTTCCATGGGCAAACACCAAGATTAATTCCCTTTTTCTAAATATTTTGATATCAAGATCATGAAGTTACTCCACACCATCCTAATTTTATTTTTCCAACAAGAATTTATAATCTGTAATTCATACGTTCTTTTGTTATGTTTGTTTGTTTTGCTGTTTTTAGATAGAGTTGCTCTGTGTTACAGCCTTGGTTGTCCTGGATCTCACTTTGTAGACCAGGTTGACCTCAAACTCACAGAGATCCTTCTGCTTCTACCACTCCAGTGCTGTGATTAAAGGCATGCACCACCATGTCTAAGTAATTCATATAATGTTAACACTTTTATGTAGTCAGTTTTTCCTTAACCTAAAGTATGCTGCATATTTCCTAGTCAATTACCCTTAAAATAGAGTAAGTGAATATTCAATATGAAATTAAACATAGTGTGCTAAATGGATGTTTCTGTTAAATATACAGTAAAACGGAGAGTTATACTAATAATATAATGTGTGAACTGTAGTATTAAAGTTAACATATGAACATTAATATAAAACAAACCTTAGTATGTTATTAAGACCTACAAGTAGGGAGTATTTGAGCTCAAATAAGACTATTGAAATGGCTTCAAAAGAAACCTCTGCAGAGAATTTGATGTCTTTGATTTAAATCTTGAATAATGAAATGCAAGTGCTTAACAAACAAAGCCTGAGGGAAAAATTCCATGTATTATGTTTAAAATGATACATCGGACAAAATCATTGTACTTACTTTGAAATAACACCATTCTTAGTGGCATGGAACTTGAACAAATGTACTGGAAACATTTTCTTTTCAAAGGTCATTTTGTGAGTTGGTCTAATTGGACAAGTTTCTGGTCAATGGGAAGGGCATTCTCAAAATAGCTCAGTCCATTGAGTCAGTCCATTGAGTGTACAGGTTATAAATCAGGGAATTTAACATGTGTTCACTTTTAACACACTCTGTCTTTCAGAGCGATCTCTCCTGAGTTCATCTGGTAAAATATGTGTCCTCAGAAGTATGAATGTAGAGGATCCAACATGGAACCGACCATAGAGCAGTGCATTTGAGTAGTAGGTGAATGAGATTAGTCACTGTGGAGTGAATGTGAGGTCCCTCAGCCGACAGTGAAACACTGATGGTGTCTGAATTCCCACTGCAAACATTGAGACCGGTCACCAGGTATAAGAGCCCACACAGTTCTCAGGAACACCACCCTGAGATCAGCCAGCTCCGTCAGCTGTCTGGAGAGGAGCTCAGGCTAGAGGAGATCTATCCCAGGAGTGGATCCAGCCCACAGCTCCAGCCACAGACCAGCGGCCCCCGCCTGCCTGCCTGATATCCAGCCTGCACGCAGACATGTACACCCAAGAGGGAAAAACAGCTGCACCACAAGGGCAAAGATAAGTGAGATTTTTTTCTGGAGTTTCCAATATGGTGGCACAGTGTGCACTGTAGCAGAGAGGAAGATATCTAACCCAGTCACAGCAAAGCAATTAGAAGCCAAGACTGAGTGCAAACCGAGCTCACTACTGTGTGTTCTCCACAAATATTGGGGCAGGTGGGTCACTCACCGTAGCACCCAAGCATCTGAGGCAGTCAGCAACAGGCACACTGAGGCCAGCACCCCTTGTGGGTAGAGCTCCCTGCCTGCATGGTCAGCCTAGCTGGGGAGCCAGAACGACTGGGTCAGTGAAAGGAGAACAAAAACACAACCACAGCTCTACCTGCCTTTCTGAGGAGACCTGCCAGCTCCCAGGTCCTCAGAGGCAAGCCCTCTCCCCACTCCAATCCCCCCTATATCGGTCCAATTGGGTAACAAGCAGTTGAGGAGAGGGGCAGTCACCCTCCTCTCCCAGAGCCAGTCAGTCTATTACAGGAACCTGCCCGCCATCTGGAGGTAAACACCAGGATCTCAGGATCAGCCAACCCCCAGGGCAGGGAGTTTTCCTGAGCACCAAGATCAGCTGAAAAAAGACACAAATAGACAACACCTGGGTCAATCAGATGACAAAAGGTCAGCGCAAGAACATGGTAAAACAAAAAAAAACAAAAAAACAATAGGATGTCTCCAGATCCTAGCAATAATGCTACAGACAACTCTGGACAGCCGAACACAATTGAAACAAAGGAAAATGACCTTAATCCTATGCTTATATTAATAATAGAAGGTCTAAGGGAGGAAATCAAATACCTCAGAGACCAACAACAAAGTACTGCAAAGGAGGTGATGGAAATGAATAAAGCGCTTAAAGGAATGGAAGACCTGAAAAGGGAAGTTGAAGCAATGAAGAAAATCCAATCCGAGACATCCATAGAACTATAAAACCTTAAGAAAAGAATTGGAACTACAGACACTAGCACCACCAACAGAATACAGGAGATGGAAGAAAGAATTTCAGGCTCAGAGGATAAAATTGAAGAAATTGATACATCTGTCAAAGAAAATCTAAAAACGTCCTGACACAAAACCTTCAGGAAATCAAGGACACAATGAAAAGACGAAATCTCAGAATGTTAGGAATAGAAGAAAGAGAAGAGTCCCACCTCCATGGACCAGAAAATATCTTCAACAAAATCATTGAAGAGAATTTCCCAAATCTAAAAAAAGAGATGCTTATAACTGTACAAGAAGCTTACAGAACTCCAAATTGATTAGACCAGAAAGGAAAATCTTCCGCAAATAATAATCAAAACACTAAATGTACAGAACAAAGAAAGAATTTTAAAAGCTGCTAGAGAAAAGGGTCAAGTAACATATACTGGCAAACCTATCAGAATCACACCTGACTTTTCTTCAGACACTCTAAAAGCCAGAAGGGCCTGGACAGATGTCTTGGAGACCCTAAAAAACCACAAATGCTAGGACAGACTACTATTCCCTGCAAAATTGTCAATCAACATAGATGGAGAAAACAAGTATTTCATGACAAAGCTAAATTCAAACAATATCTATATACAAATCCAGCTCTACAGAAGATGTTGGAAGGAAAACTTCAACCCAAAGAGGTTAACTACACACAAGAAAAGAAGCACAGGAAGCAAATAGAATGCCTGCAGCAAAACCAAAAGAAAAGAAGCTCACTCACACACTATTTCCACCAACATCAAGATGGCAGGAAAAACAATCACTGGTCACTAATATCTCTCAACATCAATGGACTCAATTCCCCAATAAAAAGGCACAGGCTAGCAGAATGGATGCGAAAACAGAATCCCACATTCTGCTGCTTACAAGAAACACACCTCAGCAAAAAAAAGATAGGCACTATCTCCAAGTAAAGGGCTGTAAAAAGATATACCAAGCAAATGGACACAACAAACAAGCTGGAGTAGCACTTCTAGTATGCAACAAATTGGACTTTCAACCAACATTAATCAAAATAGATGGGGAAGGATACTACATATTCATCAAAGGAAAAATCCACCAAGATGAAATTTCAATACAAAACATCTATGTCCCAAATGTAAGACCACCCACATTTATTAAAGAAACACTGCTGAAGTTCAAATCCCACATTGAACCTCACACATTAATAGTGGGAGACTTCAACACACCACTCTCACCACTGGACAGATCAATGATGCAGAAACCAAACAGAGAAATAATGAACCTCACAGATGTCATGAATCAAATTAACCTAATTGATATCTACAGAACATTTCACCCCAAAACAAAAGAATACACTTTCTTCTCGGCACCTCACAGAAATTCTCCAAAATCAACCATATAATTGGTCACAAAGCAAGCCTCAACAGATTCAGGAAAATTGAAATTACTCCTTGTAACTTATCAGACCATCATGGAATAAAGCTAGGCTTCACCAATAACAAACACAATAGAGAGCCTGCAAAGATATGGAAACTGAACAACTCTCTCCTCAGTGACCTCTGTGTCAGGGAAGAAATAAAAAAAAGAAATTAAAGTCTTCTTAGAACTCAATGAAAATGAAGGCACAACATACCAAAACTTATGGGACACATTGAAAGCATTGTTAAGAGGAAAGTTTATAGCACTAAGTGCCTTCAAAAAGAAACTGGAGAGTTCCTATACTAGCCACCTAAAAGCACATCAGAAAGAGCTAGATCAAAAAGAAGCAAACACAAGGCGGGCCAAGATGGCAGCGACCTACACTGACACATTTTGAACGCGGGGAAAAAAGAGCCATAAAAAACACAGAGTTATTGGACACTGTGCAAAAACCGGAGGGGCTAGACCCCCCCCCCCACGGGAACACTCACGGCTCCCAAGGGACTGTTAAAAGTCCCAAGGCAAGGCTCTCCCCATCTCTCACAGACACGGAAGCCACTAAACCTGGGATTCGGGAACTCCCATTTGGAGAGGCACCTGGTAAGATCGATCCCAACTTAGAGTAGGCAGAATCAGGGTCCACTTGGCCATAGATTGCTGGCCTATCAGGCTCCCCACACATCAGGTTGAACTTATACCCACTTAAAAAACTTTGCAAGATAGTGGAAGGCTTAGCAAGGAACAAACAGGGGGCTCAGTGGGTGGTCCGCAGCCGCTCGTGAAGTGGAGGGCGGGAGGTTCCGAGACAGGGCAGGAAGCTGGGAACACAAAGGCGGGCGGGAGGGGCGGAATCCCGCACCTGACAGTAGCGCAACTGGGGAGGGAGCACGGCTGGCAGGGCCAAATCCCCACTAACCCACGGCAGGTCATATGGGGAGAGAGACAGGCGTGGGCGGGGCCAGGGATACATGCACCCACGGCTGAGCTGCTGGGACGAGAGGTCCACTCAGGCAGCCGGAGGATCCAGGGCTTGAGGTACCCACGGGACCCGTGGCAGCGCAGATAGGAAGGGAATCAGGCACAGAGTCCAGCCCTGTGGCGAGAAGCCTAGAGAGAAACCAGAAATCGGGACCATAGCTGTATCCTGGAAAATCCAGACATATTAGGTGTGGAGCCAGACCCTGTCAGCCTCCGTGACGACAAACAAAGCCCACAGAATCTGTGCCTGGGCAAACAGGCCTATACCATCAGAACGATTACAGGCTGATAACTCAGAGTGCAACATAGGGAAGTCTGAATTGGGAGAAGTGAAACAATCCTGGTCCATTACTCACAACCTGGGAATAGGCTGCACCAGCTCACAGTGCCTCAGGTGATTAAAACCACAGTGACCTTGAAATCCCCCTGTAAGCAACGACAGACAGCCAAGTAACTCGTCCCCTGCACCAAATCATCCACTGTGGTTCCAAGCACAGAAAACACACAGCTAAATGCATCCAGTGGCGAAAGGTCAAAAAAAAAAATAGAAATCAAGGAATTATGACTCCAACAAAGCAGAATCATCCTAGCTCATCCAATTCGGATGACCACACACCAACAGAAACACATGAAAACATTGACAGTTCTGCATTATGGAAAGTGATAGAGTCCCTGCAAGAAGAACTTAAATCTACGAAGGAATTTAAAGAAGCCACAATTCTACAAATCAAAACAAGGAACAACACCATTAAAGAGCTCCAAGCCAAGGTGACAGAACTTGAACAGGAAAAGGAAAAAGCCATGAAAGATTTTCATACAAAAACAAGCAAGCTGGAGAAGGAAATGTACAAAACGAACAAAACCACACAGACATGAAAATAGAAATAGAAACAATAAAGAAAACACAGTCAGAGTTAAAGGAGGAAGTGGAGAACCAAGGGAAGAGAAGAGGAACTACGGATGTGAGTATCAACAATAGGATGCAAGAGATGGAAGACAGGATCTCAGGCATGGAAGATTCAGTGGAAGAAATCAGTACAACATCCAAAGAAAATGAGAAGGCTAAAAAAATCTCTCACCCACAACATCCAAGAAATCAGGGACTCAATGAAAAGACGGAACCTAAGAATTATAGGTAGAGGAAAGAGAGGACTCCCGATTCCAAGGTCCAGGAAATATCTTCAACAAAATCATAGAGGAAAACTTCCCAAACCTGAAAAAAGAGATGCCAATAAAAATCCAAGAGGCATACAGAACACCAAACAGATTAGACCAGAAAAGAAACTCCTCTCACCACATAATAATTGAAACTCCAAATGTACAGAACAAAGAAAGAATATTAAAAGCTGTAAGAGAAAAAGGTCAAGTCACATACAATGGCAGACCCATCAGAATTACACCTTACTTCTCCCCAGAAATGTTAAAAGCTAGAAGGGCCTGGTCAGATATACTACAAGTCCTGAGAGATCATAGGTGCCCAGCCAGACTACTTTACCCAGCAAAACTCTCCATCAACATAGATGGAGAAAACAAGATATTCCATGACAAAATCAAATTTAAACAATATCTACCCACAAACCCAGCCCTACAGAAAATCTTAGAAAGAAAATCCCAACCCAGAGAAGAAAACTCCACCCAAGAAAACAAAGGGAATAGAAAACCCCTCAGCAACTAAACCAAAAGAGGCACAGGACCACCACCTATACCAAACTAATGGGAAATAACAACCCCAGGTCACTAATATCCATCAACATCAATGGACTCAACTCCCCAATAAAAAGACATAGGTTTACAGAGTGGATCCGCAAGCAAGACCCTTCCTTATGCTGTATACAAGAGACACATCTAACTACAAAAGATAGACACTGCCTCAGAGTAAAGGGCTGGGAAAAGGTTTTCCAAGCAAATGGACCCAGGAAGCAAGCTGGAGTAGCCATCCTAATATCAAACAAAACAGACTTCCAACTGAAGTTAATGAAGAAAGACAAAGGGCACTATATACTCATTAAAGGGAATGTTCATCAAGAGGAAATCTCAATACTGAACATCTATGCCCCAAACACAAAGGCACCTACTTTCGTAAAAGAAACATTTCTAAAACTTAAAGCGCACGTCGATCACAACACATTAGTTATGGGAGACTTCAACACCCCACTCACAACAATGGACAGATCATCAAGACAGAAGACAAACAGAGAAATATTGAGTCTAACAGAGATCATGAAACAAATGGACCTCACAGATATCTACAGAACGTTTCACCCAAACACGAAGGAATACACCTTTATCTCAGCACCCCATGGAACCTTCTCCAAAATCGACCACATAATTGGTCACAAGGATAGTCTCAATAGATACAAGAAAATTGAAATAACACCTTGTATCTTATCAGACCACCACGGAATAAAGCTGGTCTTCAACAGCAAAAGAATCAACAGAAAGCCTAAACACACATGGAAATTGAGCAGCTCCTTACTGGATGACCACTGGGTCAGGGAAGAAATAAAGAAGGAAATCAAAGACTTCTTAAAATACAACGACAATGAAGACACAACATACCCAAACCTATGGGATACATTGAAAGCTGTGCTACGAGGAAAGTTCATAGCACTAAGTGCTTTCAAAAAGAAAATTGTGACAGCTCATATTAGTAAACTAACAGCTAAGCTGGGTGAATTGGAAAAAAAAGAAACAAACACTCCCAAGAAGAGCAAAAGACAAGAAATCATCAAACTTAGAGCTGAAATCAACAACTTAGAATCAAAAAGAACTATACAAAGAATCAATGAAACCAAGAGTTGGTTCTTTGAGAAAATCAACAAAATAGACAGACCCCTAGCCCAATTAACTAAAAGGCAAAGGGAAAGAACACAAATCAACAAAATCGGAAATGAAAAGGGAGAAATAACAGCAGATATTGAGGAGATCCAGAAAATATTCGGGCATTATTTAAAAATCTATATTCCACTAAATTTGAAAACCTAAGCGAAATGGACAATTTCCTCGATAAATTCCACCTACCAAAACTAAATCAAAATCAGATTAACAGCTTAAACAGCCTAATAAAACCTAAGGAAATCGAAACAGTCATTAATAATCTCCCAACCAAAAAAAGCCCAGGGCCAGGTGGCTTTAGCACGGAATTCTTCCGGACCTTCAAAGAGGAACTAACACCATTACTTTTCAAACTCTTCCACCGCATAGAAACAGAAAGATCACTGCCAAACTCATTCTATGAGGCCACTGTCATTCTGATTCCTAAACCACACAAAGACCCAACAAAGAAAGAGAACTTCAGACCAATCTCCCTCATGAAAATAGATGCAAAAATACTTAATAAAATACTAGCAAACCGAATTCAAGAACACATCAAAAGTATCATACACCATGATCAAGTAGGCTTCATCCCTGGAATGCAGGGATGGTTCAATATACGAAAGTCTATCAATGTAATTCACCACATAAACAAGATGAAAGAAAAAAAACACATGATAATCTCGCTAGATGCAGAAAAAGCATTTGACAAAATCCAACACCACTTCATGCTAAAAGTTCTGGAGAGAACGGGCATACAAGGACCATACCTAGAAATAATAAATGCAATAGCCAACATCAAATTAAATGGAGAGAAGCTTGAAGCATTTCCTCTAAACTCAGGGACAAGACAAGGAGGTCCACTTTCACCATATCTCTTCAATATAGTACTTGAAGTCCTTGCTAGAGCAATAAGATAACTAAAGGAGATCAAAGGGATAAAAATTGGAAAAGAAGAAGTCAAATTATCCCTATTCGCAGATGATATGTTAGTATACATAAGCAACCCCAAAAACTCCACCAAAGAACTGTTACAGCTGATAAACAACTTCAGCAAGGTGTCTGGATACAAAATTAACTCAAAAAATCAGAAGCCCTTCTTTATACAACAAACAAATATACCGAGAAAGAAATAAGGGAAACAACCCCCTTCACAATAGCCACAAACAACATAAAATACCTGGGGGTAACTCTAACCAAGCATGTAAAGGACCTATATAACAAGAACTTCAAGCCCCTGAAGAAAGAAATGGAAGAGGCCTTTAGAAGATGGAAAGATCTCCCATACTCATGGATAGGTAAGATCAACATAATAAAAATGGCTATCCTACCAAAAACAATATATAGATTTAATGCAATTCCTATCAAAATACCAACACAATTCTTTATAGACCTGGAAAAAGCTATTCTCTACTTCATATGGAACAACAAAAAGCCCAGAATAGCTAAATCAATCCTGTAAGAGAATGAACCATTTGTTGGACTGAAAGGGAGAGCTTTTGGGGGAAAAAATAAATACCTTAAACTAAGAAAAAAAGGGTAGAGGATAGGGGTTGAGGGGGAGGAGGGTGGAAGGGTGGGACTGGAGGGGGGAGTAGGAAGGGTATTGTGATTGAGATGTAACTTGAAGAAATAAAAAATAAATTATTAAAAAAGAAGTATGAATGTAGTAAACATATAATGAGTTCATCTGTTAAATAATTAACTTTCTTCACCATGAAAATATCAGTGTGTTTTCCTATTTTATGTGGTATCTTTATGGAATTTTTTTAATGGTATATGGCCTCAATTTAGAGTTCTAGTTACCCCTTCAACATGATAGCTTAATTGCCACAAAAAGAAGAGAAAATTCAAAACCACGACAAAGTCATCTTGTCTCATCCCTCATGTTTCATATTAGAAATATTCTACACAAATTTTTAAAGTGCTGGTAGTTTTTAGTCAGAAGTTTCTACCTATTTATAATGTAAGGATGTGGAATATAATGGGATTATAGACACAATAACCCTTGGAAGATAATCAGCTGAATTATTGTGTCTCCTACCCTGGATTGAATGAAAGTTTTGGATCACAAAATGAGCTTAATATACACTATGAGGAATATTAGCATAAAAAATTATGGTCCCAATATAGTATCTGGGTTACCATAACCTAAGACCCACAATTCCCTAATGCAGATGAAAAGACCCTGTCATACTATGAGATTTAGTGGGCTATCCAAGTTTTATAGAACATGAAACAGACATAATTACAATCTTCCCAATTCAAGATACCTAGATGCCAACCTGCATAAGAACAGTATCAGTAGAATCCAGGACAATGTATCTCTACCTGAGACTCACAACCCTACCAGAGTAGACCCTACATATTGCAACATAGATAATGCACAAAGAAAAACACATAAAAATAATCTTAATGAATATAATAGAGGTCTTTACAGAAGAAATGTGTAAATCCCTTTAAGAAATCTAAGAAAATTCAAAAATTGGAAGGAAGTGAATAAAACCATTCAAAACATGGGAGTGAAAATTGAATAAAAATGAAAAATACGGATGGAAATCTGGGAGTGAAACATTTGGTAACTCTAACAGAAATCAGAGACACACTTCATCAACAGAATTTAAGAGATAAAAGAGAGAATCTCAGGCATTGAGACTCAATAGAAGAAATGGATATCTCCAACAAAGAAAATGTTAAATCTAAGAAATCTAAATGCAACTTATCCAGAAAATCTGGGACACTCTGAAAAGGCCAAATTCAAGAATAATATAAATGGAGGAATAAGAAGAAAGACAGATAAAGGATATAGAAAACATTTTAAATAAAATAATAGAAGACACTTTTCCTAATGTGAAGAAGGAAATCACTGTGAAGGTAAGAGATGCATATAAAACATCAAATAGAATGAACATCAAAGACAGTCCTCTTGCCATATTATATTTAAAACACTAAATGAGCAAAATGAAGAAAAGATTTTTTTCAGTTTCTTCTCTAAATATATTTCTTATAATTTATTTTTTATTTCCTCAAGTTATATCTCAAACACAATCCCCTCCCTACTCCCACTCCTGTCCCACCCTTCCACCTTCTTCCCCCTCAGCCCCCCATCCTCTACCCATTTTTAGTTTAAGGTATATCTTTTCCCCCAACAGCTCCCCCTTTCAGTCCAACAAATGGTTCTTTCTCTTATAACAATAAATAAAATACAAAACAACAGAAATAAATAAGTCACAATTATGAGAGTTATATGGCTTAGCATATATTCCCAATGTCCAGTCCATATGTATTTGGCACATGACTTTAACATTCTACTATCTAATCATCTCCATGAGTTTAAAGTTCTATATCTAACTCAGCTTTCATACTAACTTGCCTCACAATTTTAAAAACATCTTCTTAGATCCAGAATGCCCTCTTTATTCCTAAACAACTCAAAATTTAACTATGAGACTCTAGGTATCTATTCTTCAACCACCTCAGACTCCTGAGAGGGATAAATATATATGATTATGTAGGAAGTGTAGGGCCTACAGCTTCCAAAACTAAGAAATGACATACCAGTGGCTGCCTAGACAGTTCCCAATTTCTCTCCATACATTACAGCATCAATCTTCAGCCGTTTGTCCCCGTTTCTCTGACAGACATTGATTGTAGAGCAGGAATTATGAAGGACTTGCTTACTCTGTCTTGGCTGAGCTAGGGTGTTGACTTACCTGCTTCCAAGTTTTGTCCTTTTTGGACAGCATTCTGTCTACAGTTGAAGCAAGGGGTTTTTCTTGCCAAGAGATAGGTTTGCCACTAATTCAACCATCTCACACTGGATATTCTTCGATGCTCATCTTCTACTTGGAGTAGAATTGGGGGTGCTGTCAGGAGCTGATGTGTCTCGAAATCAAAAATCTTAAGTTAAGAAAACATCTTTGAATGCCATATTGTGCAGATCTCTTGAGGTTTTTGAAGATGCCTTATCTATCTCTTATATTTAGATAAGCAAAAGTTACTTTTCTCTTAGCAACTTGATTTCTGAGTAGCTTAGAAAATAACTGTGATAGACTGTCATAGTAACTGACAAAATGACACGCTTGCATGACTATTAGTTTGCATTTCTTAATTATCCTAAACAGTTTATGATGGTTGGTAGCAGAAGGCCAAAACTTCACATTTCATTTTTAAGCATTACTAGGTACAATACCTTTAAGAAGCATTACCCTTAATTTTGTATCAATATACAGAGATCAATACCAATGTGGCCAAATATAATCTTAATTTTGTATCAATATACAAAGATCAATACCTATGTAGCCCAATACAATCTTAATTTTGCATCAATATACAAGGGTCAATACCATTGTGGCCAAATATAATCTTAATTTTGTATCAATATACAAAGATCAATACTGATGTAGTCCAATACAATTTTGATTTTGCATTAATATACAATAATAAATACCAATTTAGCCAAATATAATATTAATTTTGTATCAATATACAAAGGTATAAGGGCATATTCAATAATTTGTCCTTTTTCTTGATCTTTCCTATACTATGTCTATGTCCCATTTTTTCTCAAGTCTGTTCACTCCTACATAGGAGAGAAAGAAGGATACAGAAAAGAAAAAGAGAGAAGTCCCTGGGGAAGAAAAGATTTTTAAAGCTGAAAGAAAAAAACAGACCATATAATATTAAAAAGGGTATATTAGAATAACACTTGATTTCTCAAAAGAGACTTTGAAAGCCAGAAGACCTCTTAGAATTGAATGAAAATGTTATACAACAATTTCAATCTTGGGAGATACAATGGGGATAGTCTTAAGAGGCAAGTTCACAGTATCTAGTACTAATTAAAAATTAGAGGGATCTCACACTAGCAACATATCAATATGAACATCTGAATGTTCTCGAAAAAAATTTTTTTCTACTCCGCAAAGGAGTATATGGCATGAAATAATAAAACTTAAGGTTTAAATTAATAAAATAGAAACACATACATACACACACACACACACACACACACACACTGATACAAAAACCAATAAAATAAAAAGTTGGTTCCTTAAGACAATATATAAGACTATAAACCCTTATCCAAACTAACCAAAAGTCAGATAAAAGCATAAACATTGACAAAATTAGAAGTCAAAACATGGACATAACAATAGATACTTAGGAAATCCAAAGAATCCTAAGGACACAATTAAAAATTCTCTACTCCAACAAACTGAAAAATTCTAAATGAAATGAATAACTTTGTTGGTATATGCCACTTCCCAAAGCTAAGCCAAAATCAGGTAAGCAATTTAGACAGAACTATAAACCGTACTAAAAGAAAGCCTGTCATTAAAAATACCCCCAAAAGTTCACATTTCATTTTTAAGCATTACTAGGTACAATTACCAGTTGTCACAAACTGTTTAGGTTAATAAGGAAATGCAAACTAATAGTAATGCAAGCGTGTCATTCTGTTAGGTACTATGACAGTCTATCACAGTTATTTTCTACGCTAATCAGAAATCAAGTTGCTAAGAGACAAGCAACATTTGCTTATGTAAATATAAGAGAAAGATAGGGCGTCTTCAAAAACCTCACAAGATCTGCAGAATAAGGCATTCAAAGATGTTTTCTTAACTTAAGATTTTTTTGATATCGAGACATGTCAGCTTCTGACAGCACCCCCTATTCTACTCCAAGTAGAAGATGAGCATCGAAGAATCTCCAGTGTGAGATGGCTGAATTAGTGGGAAGCCTATCTCTTGGCAAGAAAAACCCCTTGCTTCAACTGTAGACAGAATGCTGTCCTAAAAAGACAAAATTTGGAAGCAGGTAAGTCGACAGCCTAGCTCTGCCCATACAGGGAGGCAAGTGCTTCATAACTCCTGCTCTAAAATCAATGTTTTTCAGAGAAACGGGACCAAATGGCTGAAGATTGATGCTGTAATGTATGGAGAGAAATTGAGAACTGTCCAGGCAGCCAGTGGTATGTCATTTCTTAGTTTTGGAAGCTGTAGGCCCTGCACTTCCTACATAATCATATATATTATCCTTCTCAGGTCTCTGAGGTGGTTGAAGAATAGATAGCTAGAGTCTCATAGTTAAATTTTGAGTTGTTTAGGAATCAAGAGGGTGTTCTGGATCTAAGAAGATGTTTTTAAAATTGTAATGCAAATTAGTATGAAAGCTGAATTAGATATAGAACTTTAAACTCATGGAGATGATTAGATAATATAATGTTAAAGTCAGGTGCCAAATACATATGGACTGGGCATTTGGAATGTATGCTAAGCCATATAATTCTCATAATTGTAGCCTATTTATTTCTGTTGTTTTGTTTTGTATTTCTTGTTATAAGAGAAAGAACCATTTGTTGGACTGAAAGGGGGAGCTGTTGGGGGGGGAAATATATACCTTCAACTAAAAAAAAAGGGAAGAGGATGGAGGGTTGAGTGGGAAGAGGGTGGGACTAGAGGGGGGAGTAAGGAGGGGATTGTGATTGAGATGTAACTTGAAGAAATAAAAAAAATAAATTATAAAAAATATGACAAAAAAAAATCTCCCAACCAAAAAAGCTGCTGGGAAGAAGGTGTTACTGAAAAATTCTATAAGACGTTCAAAGAAGAGTTAAAGACAATAAGCCTCGAAATATTCCACAAAATACAAACAGAAAGAAAGGACATTGCCCAATTAATTTAACAATCCATGCTACACTGGAAACTGAATCATATAAAGACTCAGCAAAGAAAGGGAATTACAGACCAATTAGACACAAAAATGCTTAATAAAATACATACAAACCAAATCCACCATTATCAAGTAGGATTCATCCCAGAAATACAGTATTTATTAAACATATGTAAGTCAGTAAATATAATCTACCATGTAAACGAGCTGCAAGACAAAAACTGCATGGTCATCTTACTAGCTAAACAAAAAGCCTTTGACACAAGCTAACACTCCTTAATGATAAAAATTCTGGAACGATTTGGGATACAAGGGGAATATGTCAGCATGAGGAAGACAGTTTATGGCAAGCCCGAGGTCAACACTAACTTAAATGGAGAGAAACTCTAAGCTTATTGAAACTCAAATATTATTTAATTTATTCAAATTTTAATAAAATCAGAAACAAGCCAAGGTTGTCTACTCTTTAAGTACTAATTAAATGTAATTATTTGATGTTTTAGCTAGAGCTGAAGGAGAACTGAAGGAAATCAAGTGTATACAAATTAGAAAGAAGGAAATCAAGGTATCTTTATTTGTAGATGGGAGGATAGCATACATAAGTGACCAAAACAATTCTATACTGAACATGTGTAACTGATAAACACTTTCAGCAAAGTAGCTGGATACTAGACTAACTTACAAAAATCAGTAGCCCTCCTATATATAGGACAAATGGACTTAGACAGAAATCAGGGAAGCATCATCTTTCACAGTAGATTCAAATTATATGAAATATCTTGAAATAATGCTAATCAAGCAAGTGGAAGTCTCATTTTGCAGAAATTATTTGGCATTTGGAAAAGAAATCAAAGAAGATATCAGAAGATGGAAAGATCTCCCATAATCAGATTGGTAGGATTAATACAGTAAAAATTGCCATCCTACTCAAAGCTATCTATATTATTCAATGAAACCTTCATCAAAATTTTAACAGAGGCACACACACACACACACACACACACACACACACACACACACACGATACCAAAAAAGTATCCAGATTAATAAAATATCTACTGGAATTAGCATCAGCCACAATCTCAAATTTCATTACAGACCTATAGTAATTAAAACAGCATGTTATTCACAAAAACATAGACATGTTGATCAGGGGAGTTACATTGAAGACCGAGACATAAATCCATACACCTATGGACACCTAAATTTTAATGAAGAATGCAGAAATAACCTAAACCTTTTTTAACAAGATCATTTAACAACTTGTAACTAGTCTCTCTAAGTAACAACAAACATCTATAATACATCAAATGACACACACACACACACATGCACACACACACACACACACACACACACACACACACACACAAAATCTACCCCACCTTCTGGGAATGGTTAATTATTCTCTTAAAATTACTTCCTGCTGATTTGGGATGTAGGAAACCTGTTTGGGAGCTCAAATAAGAATGAAAAAATGGTTAAGCAAGTTAATAGTATCATTTATTGTGCAATATTTTTGTGCTCAGATATTTAAGTATTCTAAGAAGTTTGTAGTCAGAAGCAGAACTTTGGGTGGGGTAATTCGGCTTTACTGAAGTACTGGCTAGAACAGTCTGTAGAGCTGAAACATCTTTGTTATCCATTTTAAAGTTGTTCTGGATGTAGATATTTGAGGAAACAGCTATGTTGGGCAGTCTGTGAGGCTTGGTAATCTGGGCTACTTGTATTGTCTTCTTTGGAGTCTGTACTCTTTTCTTCAGAAGTTTCAGTTGTCCAGTTCTCCCGGGACTCCTTTGATTGATGCTTTTAATTCCCTGGAAAGATAAGAACAGAACCCTGCCCTAATCCCAACTCTGGAGTGCTACTTTCTTGGCACGTAATATCTTTCCTAGAGCAAATTGTGTTTTTTGACAATATAAAAAGTATTATATTTCAATTGAGATTAAAAAAAAAGGAAAACTCGTTTGATATTTTGGAACTAAACATACCTTTAAGTGTATATATTTTGAGATTATACAGGACAATTAACTTTGAATTTCAGCATGCCTTTTGTAAGTGTCTTTTAAACTTAAATCATTGTGAATCCTATGTGTCTCCCAAGTGTTTGGGTCAAAGGTGTGTGCCTCCCAATTGTTGGGACTAAAGATGTTAACCACCACCCCTGGATCTAAGTTTTTTTCTCTATTAGCAGCATGCTTTGTGTGATGCTGGACTTGAGCTCAGGGATCTGAATGTTTCTGACTCCAGTGTGCTTTCCTCTATCCTTTTTTTCCTATTTATTTGGGGAAAATTTGAAAAGAAAAAGAAAAAAATCATGATTCAGACATGATGTAGGAATGATAAAGAAAAAGGGGTAGATTATTGAATATGCTCTTATATCTTTGTATATTGATTAAAAATTAAAGTTATCTCTTTTTAAGTATTGTATCTATATAATGCTTTAAAATGCAATGTGAGGAGGGCCAAGATGGCGGCGAACTGCACGGACGCATTTTGAATGTGGGAGAGAAGAGCCATAGAAAACACAGAGTTGTGGGACACTGTGCAAAAACCGGAGGGTCTGGCCCCTCCGGGAACACGCACAGCTCCCAAGGAACTGTTAAAAGTCCCAGGGCAAGGGTCTCCCCCATCTCTCGCAGACACGGAAGCCACTAAATCCGGGATTCGGGAACTCCCATTTGGAGAGGTGCCTGGTAAGATCGATCCCAACACACAGCAGGCAGAATCAAAGGCCACATGGCGATAGCCCACTAGCCTACTGGGCTTCCCACTTCTCAGGAAGAACTTATAACTATTTAGGAAATTTTGCAGAATAGTTGAAGTCTTGTGGTTTTTTTTTGTTTTGTTTTGTTTTTTGTTTTTTTGAGACGAAGAAAAAGGGCGCTCAGCTGGTGATCCGCAGCTGCTCTAGCCGGAGTGGAAGGTGGGCGGACAGAGCAGTTGGGGAGGGAAGCAGACGCTGGTGGGAGGGGGCGAAGCTCCGCCCACCCACGGCAAAGAAGCTAGGGTGGGAGGCCGGCTCTGAAGGCGGGAGGAGCCGAAGCTCTGCCCACCCACAGCAAAGCAGCTAGGGCGGGAAGCCAGCTCTAGCGGCAGGAGGGGCCGAAGCTCCACACACCCACAGCAAAGCAGCTAGGGCGGGAGGCCGGTTCAGAAGGCGGGAGGAGCAGAAGATCCGCCCACCCAAGGCGGAGCAGATAGGGAGGGAAGCGGCCAGGCCTGTGGTGGAGAAGCCTAGTGGGTAACCAGAAGCCAGGGGGACCATAGCTGTATTCAGGTAAACCTAGACATATTAGGTGTGGAGCCGGGCCCTGTCAGCCTCCGTGACAACAAACAAAGCCCACAAAATCTGTGCCTGGGCAAACAGGTCCATGCCATTAGAAGCATTGAAGGCTGATCACTCAGTGTGCAAAATAGAGAAGTCTGAACTGGGAGCAGTGTAACAATCCCAGACCATTACTCACTACCTGGGAATAGGCTGCACCAGCTCACAACGATTCAGGCTATTAAAACCACAGTGACCCTGAGATCACCATGTAAGCAAGGACAGATAGCCAAGCAATTCGACTCCTTCACCAAAGCATCCCCTGTGTATCCAAACACAGAAAACGACAAGAACAGACAGCTAAACACACACACATGCCCAAAGGTCCAAGAAAAAATAGATATCAAGGAAATAAGACTCCGACAAAGGAGAATTATCCTAGCTCATCCAATTCGGATGACCTCACACCAACAGTAACACATGAAAACGATGACAATTCTGCATTATGGAAAGTGATAGAGTCCCTTCAAGAAGAACTTAAATCTATGAAGGTATTCAAAGAAGCCACAATTTTACAAGCCAAAACAGTGAACAATACCATTAAAGAGCAGCATGCCAAGGTGACAGTGCTTGAACAGGAAAAAGACAAAGCAATGAAAGATTTTCACCCAAAAACAAGTAAGCTGGAGAAAGAAATGTACAAAACGAACAATACCATACAAGACATGAAAATAGAAATAGAAACAATAAAGAAAACACAGTCAGAGTTAAAAGAGGAAGTGGAGAACCAAGGGAAGAGAACAGGAACTACGGATGTGAGTATCAACAATAGGATGCAAGAGATGGAAGACAGGATCTCAGGCATGGAAGATTCGATGGAAGAAATCAGTACAACATCCAAAGAAAATGAGAAGGCTAAAAAATCTCTCACCCACAACATCCAAGAAATCAAGGACTCAATGAAAAGACGGAACCTAAGAATCATAGGCATAGAGGAAAGAGAATATTCCCGACTCCAAGGTCCAGGAAATATCTTCAACAAAGTCATAGAAGAAAACTTCCCAAACCTGAAAAAAGAGATGCCAATAAAAATCCTAGAGGCTTACAGAACACCAAACAGATTAGATCAGAAAAGAAACTCCTCTAGCCACATAATAATTGAAACACCAAATGTACACAACAAAGAAAGGATATTAAAAGCTGAAAGAGAAAAAGGTCAAGTCACATACAATGGCAGACCCATCAGAATTGCACCTGACTTCTCCTCAGAAACTTTAAAAGCTAGAAGGGCCTGGACAGATATCCTACAAGTCCTGAGAGATCATAGGTGTCCAGCCAGACTACTATACCCAGCAAAACTCTCCATCAACATAGATGGAGAAAACAAGATATTCCATGACAAAATCAAATTTAAACAATATCTCCCCACAAACCCAGCCCTACAGAAAATTCTAGAAGGAAAATTCCATCCCAGAGAAGAAAACTTCACCCAAGAAAACAAAGGGAATAGAAAACCCCTCAGCAACTAAACCAAAAGAGACACAGGACCATCACCTATACCAAACTAATGGGAAACAACAACCCCAAGTCACTAATATCCATCAACATCAATGGTTTCAATTCCCCAATAAAAAGACACAGATTTACAGAGTGGATCCGCAAGCAAGACCCGTCCCTTTGATGCATACAAGAAACACATCTCACTACCAGAGATAGTCACTACCTCAGAGTAAAGGGCTGGGAAAAGGTTTTCCAAGCAAATGGACCCAGAAAGCAAGCTTCAGTAGCCATTCTAATATCAAACAAAACAGACTTCCAACTGAAGTTAATGAAAAAAGACAAAGAAGGGCATTATATACTCATTAAAGGGAACATTCATCAAGAGGATATCTCAATACTGAACATCTATGCCCCAAATACAAAGGCACCTACTTTTGTAAAAGAAACACTTCTAAAACTTAAATCACACATCGATCACAACACATTAGTAGTGGGAGACTTCAACACCCCACTCACAACATTGGACAGATCATCAAGACTGAGGCCAAACAGAGAAATATTGAGTCTAACAGAGATCATGAAACAAATGGACCTAACAGACATCTACAGAACGTTTCACCAAACATAAAGGAATACACCGTTTTCTCAGCAACCCACGGAACCTTCTCCAAAATCAACCATATAGTTGGACACAAAGATAGCCTCAACAGATACAAGAATATTGAAATAACCCCTTGTATCTTATCAGACCACCACGGAATAAAGCTGGTCTTCAACAGCAAAAGTACCAACAGAAAGCCTACACACACATGGAAATTGAACAGCTCCTTACTGGATGACCACTGGGTCAGGGAAGAAATAAAGAAGGAAATCAAAGACTTCTTAAAATCCAATGACAATGAAGACACAACATACCCAAACCTATGGGATACAATAAAAGCTGTGCTATGAGGAAAGTTCATAGCATTAAGTGCATTCAAAAAGAAAATTGTGACAGCTCATATTAGTAAATTAACAGCTAAGCTGGGTGAATTGGAAAAAAAAAAGAAGCAAACACGCCCAAGAGGAGCAGAAGGCAGGAAATCATCAAACTTAGGGCTGAAATCAACAACTTAGAATCAAAAAGAACTATACAAAGAATCAATGAAACCAAGAGTTGGTTCTTCGAGAAAATCAACAAAATAGACAGACCCCTAGCCAAATTAACTAAAAGGCAAAGAGAAAGAACCCAAATCAACAAAATCAGAAATGAAAAGGGAGAAATAACAACAGACATTGAGGAGATCCAGAAAATATTCGGGTCCTACTTTAAAAATCTATACTCCACCAAATTTGAAAACCTAAGCGAAATGGACAATTTCCTCGATAAATTCCACCTACCAAAACTATATCAAAATCAGATTAACAGCTTAAACAGCCCAATAACCCCTAAGGAAAGAGAAACAGTCATTAATAATCTCCCAACCAAAAAAAGCCCAGGGCCAGATGGCTTTAGCATGGAATTCTACCAGACTTTCAAAGAGGAGCTAACACCATTACTCTTCAAACTCTTCCACCACATAGAAACAGAAAGAACACTGCCAAACTCATTCTATGAGGCCACTGTCATTCTGATTCCTAAACCACATAAAGACCCACCAAAGAAAGAACTTCAGACCAATCTCCCTCATGAACATAGATGCAAAGATACTTAATAAAATACTAGCAAACCGAATTCAAGAACACATAAAAAATATCATACATCTTGATCAAATAGGCTTCATCCCAGGAATGCAGGGATGGTTCAATATACGAAAGTCTATCAATGTAATTCACCATATAAACAAGATGAAAGAAAAAAACCACATGATAATCTCGCTAGATGCAGAAAAAGCATTTGAAAAAATCCAACACCACTTCATGCTAAAAGTCCTGGAGAGAACGGGCATACAAGGACCATACCTAGAAATAATAAAGGCAATATACAGCAAGCCAGTGGCCAACATCAAATTAAATGGAGAGAAGCTTGAAGCATTTCCTCTAAACTCAGGGACAAGACAAGGATGTCCACTTTCACCATATCTCTTCAATATAGTACTTGAAGTCCTTGCTAGAGCAATAAGACAACTAAAGGAAATCAAAGGGATAAACATTGGAAATGAAGAAGTCAAATTATCCCTATTTGCAGAAGATATGTTAGTATACATAAGCGACCCCAAAAACTCCACCAAAGAACTCTTACAGCTGATAAACAACTTCAGCAAGGTGGCTGGATACAAAATTAGCTCAAAAAAATCAGAAGCCCTTCTTTATACAACAAACAAGCATACCGAAAAAGAAATAAGGGAAACAACCCCCTTCACAATAGCCACAAACAATATAAAATACCTGGGGGTAACTCTAACCAAGCAAGTAAAGGACCTATACAACAAGAACTTCAAGCCCCTGAAGAAAGAAATGGAAAAGGCATTTAGAAGATGGAAAGATCTCCCATGCTCATGGATAGGTAAGATCAACATAATAAAAATGGCTATTCTACCAAAATCAATATATAGATTTAATGCAATTCCTATCAAAATACCAACACAATTCTTTATAGACTTGGAAAAAGCTATACTCAACTTCATATGGAAAAACAAAAAGCCCAGAATAGCTAAATCAATCCTGTACAATAAAAAAGCATCTGGAGGTATTACCAGCCCAGATTTCAAGCTGTACTACAGAGCAATACTAATAAAAACAGCATGGTACTGGTATAGAAACAGACCAGTGGATCAATGGAATCGAATTGAAGACCCAAACATGGACCCACACACCTATGGCCAACTAAACTTTGACAAAGAAGCCAAAACCGCACAATGGAAGAAGGACAGCATCTTCAACAAATGGTGCTGGTCCAACTGGATGTCCACTTGTAAAAGAATGAAATTAGACCCATACCTATCACCTTGTACAAAACTTAATTTCAAGTGGATCAAAGTCCTTAACATAAGGCCGGCCACACTAAAGATAGTAGAAGAAAAAGTAGGAGAAACCCTCGAACTCATTGGCACAGGTGACAACTTCCTGAACAGAACACCAACAGCTCAGGACCTGAGATCAACAATCAATAAATGGGACCTTATGAAACTGAAAAGCTTCTGTAAGGCAAAAAACACTGTCATTCGAACAAAACGGCAGCCTACAGACTGGGAGAAAATCTTCACCAACCCCAATCTGATAGAGGGCTATTATCTAAAATCTACAAAGAATTCAAGAAACTAAATGCCAAGAAACCAAATAATCCAATCAAAAAATGAGAGATGGAGCTAAATAGAGAATTCACAAAGGAGGAATCCCTAATGGCCGAGATCACCTGAAGAAATGCTCAACATCCTTAATCATCAGAGAAATGCAACTCAAGACGACCCTGAGATTCCATCTCACAACTGTCAGAATGGCTAAGATAAAGAGCTCAAATGACAGCACATGCTGGCGAGGGTGTGGAGAAAGGGGAACCCTCCTCCATTGCTGGTGGGAGTGCAGACTTGTGCAACCACTATGGAGGTCTGTCTGGAGATATCATAGAAACCTTGGAATAACTTTGCCTCAGGACCCAGCCATACCACTTCTGGGTATACACCCAAAGGACACGGAGACATAGGGAAGTCTCCTCATCTATGTTCATAGCAGCCTTATTTGTAATAGCTAGAAATTGGAAACAACCCAGATGTCCCTCAACTGAAGAATGGATTAAAAAATTGTGGTACATCTATACAATGGAATATTACTCAGCTATAAGAAACAATGAAATCATGCAATTTGCAACGAAATGGATGGATCTAGAGAAGTTCATCCTGAGTGAGCTAACCCAGACCCAGAAGGATGCACATGGCATCTATTCACTTATAGTAGGATTTTAGCTATATCGTACAGGATATCTGTACTACAACCAACACACCAAAAGGAACATGGACATAAATTTCTTTTTTCTTTTCATTTCTTTTTCTTTTTCCTTTCCCTCTTTTTTCTCTTTCTTTTTCCTCTATTTTTTTGTTGTTGTTCTTTGTTTTTGTGGGTTTGTGTGTCTGTTGTTTTTTTTTAGTTTCCCCCCCATAGCAAGGAGACACCTTTCACTGACAGTATTGCCTCGTAGGCCCCCGGTGTATGAAGAGGCCCTCAGCCCTCATATGACTCCTGATCTGTGGTGAGAGACTGGTATATGCAGGGACACTCCACCCCAGAGGATCAAGATGGAAGGGTCAGGGAGTAGAGCATGGGAGGGTGGGGCTGGGAAGCAGGAAAAGAGGACAATATGTCAAGGATGTAACCTGTAGCAACAAACAAATAAATTTACTAATTAAAAAAAAAAAGCAGGTAACTACGTTAAAACACTGTAAATAAAATAAAGGACACAGCCGTTCAACCTGGTTTTATGAACCTGCAAGTGTCGAAAAAACATAGAGCTAAGGTAAAATACAGGAGAAATGTGGTGTTAACCCATGCCTTTAACTTCAGCAGAGACGGGAAGAGCACCATAGAGTTAGTGGACTTATAAATTCTAGAGTTACACGGAAAAGGGTGGTGAGGGTACACACCCTTAATCCCATCATTCAAGAAGAGTACACCCTTAACCCCAACACACTAGAGACAAAAACAGGCAGATCTCAGAGCTCAAGGTTAGCCTGATACAAAACAAACTCTAAATAAAGAAAAACTTCGATCCAGGAGTGGAACACATCTTTAATCCCCTCAGATGGGAACCACAGGTCTAGGATCCCAATAATTAGAATGCAGAGACACACACATAGGATTTGGAAGGACCTACGTTTAAAAGCTACTTAAAAAAGGCCCACACAACACAAACAAATTGTCCTTCGAGACCTCAAAATATATACACTAAAGCTGGTTTAGCTCCAAAATAACAAAATAATTTCTTCTTTAAACCAGATTGAAAGATAACACTTTATATATTGTCAAAAACCAAATTTGCTTCAGGAGAAATATTACCTACCCCCCCCCCCAAAAAAAAAAGAGGGCGATTGTCCCTGAGTGAAGATTAGGGCAGGGCTCTGTTCTTATCTTTCCAGGAGAATCAAAGCATCCATTCAAGGAACCCAGGGACAACTAGACAATGGAATCCTCAGCAGAAATCAGAATCAGACACCAAAAGAAGACGAGTGACCCAGATGATTCAGCCTGACAGACTCCCTCAATAGATGTCTCCATCAAAAGCCTACAACCACAACAACTCAATATCGCTAAGACCGTTCAGCTCTACACAATGCCCCAGCCAGAACCTCAGTAAAGCCTGGAAGTTCAGCTTCTGCCTACAAACTCCTTAGGACATCTAAACAGCTGAGAACAGAAGGACTGAACATAAAAGGATTGTATAAACATTTTTAACCATTTTTTCATTTTGGTTTGTGCCCAAACAGGTTTACTACGACCCAAATCAGCAGGAAGTCATTTAAAGAGAGCGACGTCCCATACCCAGAGGGTGGGGAGGGTGTTTCTCCGCCCCCCCCTTTTTCGGTTATTTGAAGAACAACTGAAAACTCTGTTATTTAGGGGAAGAGATTACAAGTTGTTAAATGGTCCTGTTTAATGGGTTGTGGAGGTTAGACCCAGGGTATTCCTTCTTTCCCTTTTCTGTATCCTTCTTTCTCTCCTATGTAGGAATGCACGGACTTGAGAAAAATTGAGACATAGACAGCACAGGAAGGATCAAGAAGAAAGGTCACATTATTGAATATGCCCTTATACCCTTGTATATTGATACAAAATTAATAGTATATTTGGCTAAAGTGGTATTGACCATTGTTTATTGTGCAAAAATAAGATTGTATTGGTCTATGTCGGTATTGATATTTGTATATTGATACAAAATTAAGATTATAGTTGGACACAATAGTATTGACCCTTGTATATGGACGCAATATTAAGATTGTATTGGGCCACATAGGCATTGATCTCTGTATATTAATACAAAATTAAGAGTATATTTAGCCACATTTGAATAGATCTTTGTATATTGATACAAAATTTAAGGTAACGCTTCCTAATGGTATCGTACCTAGAGATACATAAAAATGAAATGTGAAGCTCTGGCCTCTTGATACCAACTGTCTTAAACTGTTTAGGATAGTTAAGAAAAACAAACTCCTAGTCATGCATGCATGTCACCTTGTTAGCTACTAAGACAGTCTATCACAGATATTCTCTAAGCTACTCAGTAATCAAGTTGTTAAGAGACAAGCAACATTTGCTTATCTAAATACAAGAGATAGATAGGGCATCTTCAAAAACCCCAAGAGATC
The DNA here is from genome assembly GCA_907164525.1 of Lophiomys imhausi. Lineage (NCBI taxonomy): Eukaryota > Metazoa > Chordata > Mammalia > Rodentia > Muridae > Lophiomys > Lophiomys imhausi. The sequence goes on from CAJQZJ010032480.1 coordinate 748,911, forward strand.
TGCAGAATATGGCATTCAAAGATGTGGTCTTAAATTAAGATTTTTTTTTTGATATCGTGACATATCAGCTCCTGACAGCACCCCCTATTCTACTCCAAGTAGAAGATAAGCATCGAAGAATCTCCAGTGTGAGATGGTTGAATTAGTGGCAAGCCTATCTCTTGGCATGTAAAAACTCCTTGCTTCAACTGCAGACAGACTGCTGTCCAAAAAGGACAAAACTTGGTAGCAGGGAAGTCGACAGCCTAGCTCTGCCAAGACAGGGTAGGTTAGTCCTTCACAATCCCTGCTCTACAATAAATGTCTGTCAGAGAAACAGGACCAAAAGGCTGAAGACTGATGCTGGAATGTATGGAGAGAAAATGGGAACTGTCCAGGTAGTCACTGGTTTGTCATTTCTTAGTATTGGAAGCTGCAAGCCCTGCACTTCCTATATAATCAGATATATTTATCCTTCTCAGTTCTCTGAGGTGGTTGAAGAATAGACAGCTTGAGTCTCATAGCTAAATTTTGAGTTGTTTAGGAATCAAGAGGGCGTTCTAGATCTAAGAAGATGGTTATAATAGTGATGCAAGTTAGTATGAAAACTAAGTCAGTTATACAACTTTAAACTCATGGAGATGGTTAGAAGGTAGAAGTTTAAAGTCAGGGGCCAAATATGTATGAACTGGACATTGGGATGTATACTGGGCCATTTAACTCTCATAAATGTGGCATATTTAATTCTGCTGTTTTGTATAGAATTTACTGTTATAAGAGAAAGAACCATTTGTTGGAATGAAAAGAGAAGCTGTTGGGAGGGAAGAGGGTGGAAGGGTGGGACAGGAAGGGGGAATAGGGAAGGGTTTGTGACTGGGATGTAACTTGAAAAAAAAAGAAAGTACTTATAAAAAAAATGCAATGTTTAGTTTTGTCTTTTGATAGCAAATGTCACAAGATTCAGATAATTAAGAAATGGAAACTAATAGTCATTCAAACTTGTAATTTTGTTAGGTACTAGTGTAGTGTATCAGAGACGTTTTCTAGGTTGATCAGAAATCAATCTGCTAAGAGACAAGTAATATTTGCTTTCCAAATATATGGAGATAGATATTTGGTCTACAAAACCTCAAGAGATCTGTAGAATATGATATTCAAAGATGTTCTTTTAACTTAAGATATTTTTATATTGAGACATGCCAGCTCCTGACAGAATCCCTCATTCTACTCCGAGTAGATGATGAGCATAGAAGAATTTTCATTTGGAGATGGCTGCATTAGTGGTAAACTTGTCACTGTGCAAGAGAAAGCCCTTGCTTCAAATGTAGATAGAATGCTGTCCGAAATGGAGAAAACTTGGAAGCAGGTAAGTTGACAGCCTACCTCTGCCAAGACAAGGCAGGCAAGTGCTTCATAATTCCTGCTTTACAATTAATGTCTGTCAGAGATACTGGACCAAAAGTTGAAGATAGATACTCCATCGTTATAGAGAGAAATTGCAGAGTGTCCAGGCAGCCAGGTGTCTATCATTTCTTGGTTTTGGAAGCTGCCTGCTCTTCACTTCCTGTCTATTCAGATATATTTATCCTTCTCAGGGGTCTGATGGATGTGGTTGAAGACTAGATAGATATAGTCTCACAGTTAAGTTTTAAGTTGTTTATAAATTAATATGTTGTAGGTCTAAGAAGATGTTCTTAAGTTGGTAATGCAAGTTAGGATGGAAACTGAGTAGGTATAGAACTTTAATCTCATCAAGATAGAAAGATAATAGAATATTATTATCAGTAGCCAAATAGAACACCTATTTGGAGCTCAAATAAAAATGGAACTATGGTTAAACAAGTTAATAGTAATGTTTCTTCTCCAACATTTTAAATGTTGAAAAAGCAGGCTTAAATGAAGTTCTTTCTGCAAAGTGAAACTGTTCTGGAAGCAGGTTTTGATGGAACCGGAACTGAAGCAGTCTATGGCTGGGTCCTATAGGATGTTGGGATGAGTCTCTGTTCCCTGGTGTCCAGTCCTTTGTTCTTAAAATATATAATTTCATACAAATAACACACTGTTCTGTAATCATAAAAATGCATGGTATGTGGAGGATGAACAGATCAATCCAGGATGATTTTCTATTCTTCATTTGAGCAAAAGAAATTTCTGTTTTTCTTTACTCCAGTTTAGAGTGTAATTAAATTGTAATATTAACTTTTATTCATGCCATAGAAAATAATGACATGGTACCTCCTGAGGATTTGTAGCCAAGGATCATTGACCATATAAACTTAGAATTTTGGCTGGGGTAATTTTTATTTCCCAATCAGTTTCTGAGTTGTTTTAATGGAGGGTTCAGCATTATAAATTGCCTGTTTGATCCTGTTGAATTTTGTTTTCTCTTTGTCTGTCTGCAGGCAGGATGTTCTGGAGGTTTCTCTCTGTCAAATCTGATTTTCATAAGTTAGGATAGAATACACAGCTTTTTGTTTCCTGTTGAGACAAAAGCACATTCTCTTTTCCAACATAACACATTTCCTTTCTTCCATTTTGGAATTAAGATGATTATATGCTAATCCAATTCAGCAGTTCTTTCTGAAGTCCAGTGTATCTTAAAAGGTGTGTTACTTGTCTAATTAAAAAAAATTCAAAATCAATAAATCATTATCTAATCTATTTTGGGAACTTACTATATTTCCCTTATACTTTATGACTACCTTTTAAAATTGTTATATCTTTTTATAATTGTTTCACCTGTAGGATTATGTTATATCTGTAACAGGTTTCATCTCATAATGTTTTTTTAAATGTGGTATTCCAATGGATATACATGTTGAAGTACAATCAGCCCAAATTTGTAAATACATCTCTAACATATATGTGACCTTAGAATCATGTTCTCCAGAATTTAAGGCAATAGCTCCTGGAATTCTGAATGGGAACATATGGAATGGTTCATATATTTCAGTTCTCCAAACTCTGTGTCACACAGAATATAAGTCACTTTATGACCTTGTTCTAAGACAAAACCAAACAGGATATGCATTTCTGTTTTAGCACATATACCTTCATCCAGTAATTGAACCTTGACAATACACACACAATATCTAGTCTGACCATGTTGGTCTACAGCCAAAGCCTTTCTATCCACCATCTCAATGGGCTACCATTTAGTAATTTCTTCAAAACTTTGTGGATTTTTCTAATATGGAATTACCCTTTTGGTGTTATTGTAAGTTCTAGATTGGATTTCTCTGAAGGTCCCCTATTTTGATTCAAAGATCCTTTTAAACATCTGTTCTATTAATGTAGCATCTAATTTCTCAGTCTTTTCTGTCTCCAATTTTGTTTTATCCTTATTTCTCCCAAAGAGCATATTCAAAATTATAAGCATTACCCCCCCAAAAAAATTGTATGCTAAGAGAAACATACTCAAATGGAATCCACTGCTCTGTGTCATTGTGTCTTCTGTCTTTTTTAACATTGAAAATAGTCTTTTTCTTTAATGTCAAAAACACTCCCTATGGATTTTATTTTCTTAGATTCACACCAAACTCAATACTTTACTAATTGTGACTTCTCAATCTGTCTCTGACTCCTGCTTCTAGAGAGAGCTTTTCTGCCTTTCTCAAGGAAACCTCTAACCAGCAGGATCTCCTTCTCAAAGGAATTCAGCTTCATTGCTGTTTCTGGGAAAGTCTGAGTTTTTGAAGGTACTTTGTCTTAAAGAGCCAGTTTTTCTTCTGGTTATTGTTATTCATTTTTTTGCAGCCTACTTTCTCTGGGGTGGGGGGGGGGTGTCTTTACCTCCTGGCTGAGAAACTGGTTGCTTTGTTTTTCTTTAAGGAAAAAAACTGAGAAATTGCTCTGTACCAGGGAATACTTTTTTCTGTCTATGTTTATAATCTACATGAGTTCTTGCCCTAGTTGTTACACCATTTGTAGTAAGAATTATTAATAATTAATAACTGATTGCATATGATTACTAAAGCAGTGAAGATATTACCTAACTCTCCACTTATAAGTAAACACATAGAGACCTGTTAGAATTTTTAAAAAGCTTTAAACTCTGGACTGGGCCATCTTAACCCTCTAAGTTAGCTTTCAAACTCCCTGCCAAATTCCCCAAAATTCTTGCAAGTTCCATATGGTCTGCTCCTCAGACCATGCTGCTTTTGGCCATGTGAGCTTTTCCTCTTGTATCTATCCCACGGTGTCTGCTCTTTCTTTCCTCTCCTGCTTCCCCACCTCCCTCATGGTTTCTCTTACCACGAAAAGCCCATGAATAGTATGGTAAGTAAAACAGGAGGCAAACAATTAACAATTTAATACAAGCCGTTAAAGATAAACCATGGCAATAGTATATCTGAATTGTTTCTAGCTATTTATTATGTGTTTAATCTGGGAAACGCTTTTTTTGTAATTAAGTAAACTAGTATGCAACATGACATGAGTTTGATTATCTGACTGTTAATTTGCCTTTCTGAATTATCCTAAACGGTCTGTAGTAGCAACTTTCAAAAGTACTAGAACTTAACATTTCATTTTTAGGAATTATATAGGCACAATACCTTAGCATGCTGTAGCAAAATATTACTTTAAATCTGTATCAGTATAAATCAACATAAATCTATAAAATATAAGATTTTGGACTTATTAATCCTCTTTGTTCTAAAAGTATATTCAATAATAATTTACCATTTACTTGTCATTTTTATAATCAACTCCTTTAAAACAACAACAATCATCTACCACTCATAGAATGACCAAAATGCATCCATCCCACTTCTTGCAAAGAATGCACAGTTCTCTTAAAATTTCTTCCTGCTGATTTAGTGTGTCATGTTCCTTTTGGGGTCCAAGATATTTGGGGTATTAGCTAGTCTTAAGAAAGTTAGGTTTAACTTTTGCCGTCAAGTCTGTGCATGCTGAGAAAGTTCAGGAATCAAATGAAGTCTTGACTGGCACAGTCTGTGATGCTGGAAAATCTAGCTAGCCATTTTGAAATTTTCCTGGATGCAGAGTTTTGAGGAAAGAGTTACTGAGGCCATCAGTGATGGAGGATCACCTGTGCTACTTGTCTTGTCTTTTTTGATGCCTGGTACTGTTGCTCTGCAAACATACAAACTTTCAAAGTATTGTACATTCCTGCATTACCTATGTGTAGAATGTATAGTGAGCTCAGTTCATTTAAAAAGTGATTCTTTGCACTCTGTTCAAGCAGGAAAGGCATTTGTTTGTCCTCTGATGTTAGCTTGGACTGTATAACCAAACTGAAATATAAATTTTTATCTATTCCACTTGGAAGAATGACATGATATATCCTGAGAATTTTGTAACCAAATATTTATTGGCTATAATAGCTGAAGTGCTGTTTCATGTCACTGTCAGTCTCAGAGCTATTCCCATGTAAGTGCTTCAACAAATTCTGTTACTTTCCCTGTGTGGTCTTCTTTATTTCTTTCCTTCTGTATGCAGCCACGATCTTCAGGAGGTCTTCCCCTGTCAAATCTGATTTTTTCAATTTGGACAGAATTCACACATTTTTGTTTTCCAGTAGAAACAAATACAAAGTCCCTTCTCCAGTGTAACACATTTCCTGACTTTCATTTTGAGTCTGGGACATCCTTAATATAAACTGGTTGATTTAGTTCAGCAGTTTTTTTCCATAATCCAATGTCTCTCAGCAGTGGTTTGTTTTTGTTCATTAACATTCTAATAATTCAGAGTTAAAAAAGCACTGTGCAATCTATCTCTGGGGATCTTTGTAGCTCTTTCTTTTTGTTAAGTAGCTCTTTAAAAATACAAATGGATCTCTCCACAACTGCCTTTCCTGTAAGATTGTGTGATAAACCTGTAGTATACTTTATATTATATTATTTTAAAAATTGCTTCATTTTGCTACATACACTGCAGCATTTTCAATCTTAATTTGCAAAGACATCTCCAAGATAATCACCATCTCTGATAAATGTGTAATCTCAGAATCATCTTTTTCAGAATTCACTGCAAAAGTCCATTAGAATTCTAAATATGTATAAATAGTATGATGAATTAACACATGTATATATTTTATATTTTCAAACTCTATAAAATTAAACATATAAACTATTCTATGACATTTCTCTAAGGTGGTATCATTAAGCAGGTTCTGGATTCTTACTGAGCATATTGTATACTTGTGAGTTGCCAATCTAATTCCTCAAGCCTTTGTAGACTTTTTTTCATCTGGAACTACCTTTTTGCTGTTATTGTAGGTTTTAGATCGGATTTTTTCTGAATTTCTTACTCTGATCTTAAGAATCCTCTAATGTCCGATCTATAGCCTCTAGGCTAGTACCTAATTTCTCAGTCTCTTTTTTAAATCTAAATCTGCTTTAGTTTGATCATTCTTGAAAAGGATATGTAGAATTACAATAATTATGGAAAATACTTGTATGTAGACCATCAAAATTATCTGTGGGATAAGTGCCCTCTTTTACCGTGTTTTCAATCTTTTATTATGGAAAATATTTTAACTCTCTCTAAGCCTTTCTATGGGGACATTATTTTATTTTTTAAACTGTATTCTTGACTGTCTATGTTCCGTTTGTTTATTTGTTTATTTATTTATTTTTGATCATCTATGTACCTTTGAAAACTTTTTTATCTATTTCTACTTTTCTCTACTTCAGAGACCTTATGCATATTTTATGTGCATTTTTTATGTTTTCTCTCTTTGAACCATTTAAAAGAGCATTATACAAAGTCCAAAAATGTTGTGTTATTGCGCTTGTCATCATTATGTGTCTATTTTCTTTAAATTTACCAATTTTAAATCATTTATATCTGTCTATGAAATTTTCATATCCATTCTCTTTCCTTTTCTAACATTTAAACATAACCTTAAATTTGTTTTACCTGGTCAGAGTTCTGTTGTTTTGAATTTCTTCTTTTCTTCTCTCGGTCTATGTCTTTCTGTTGCTTTCCAACTTAGAGTAGCTGTGCCCCTGTCTTTTTGTTCACAGGGAGAAGTGTTTCTGCCTCTTAGTAGCTGTCTCACCAGACCAGACTGCTCCCCTGCTCTGAGAAATTGTTGGACCCATAGGTGTTGGCTTCTTTGGCTAACATGAGATCCATCTCAAAAGGATTTAACCTCCTGCCTTCACTAAGCAACTGCATATGGCATTACGAAACCTGTGTCGAAGAGCCAGTTTTGTTTTGTTTTTGTTTTGGTGGGTTTTTTTTGTTTGTTTGTTTTTTGTTTATTTTTTTGGTTTTTCTTTTTCAGAGCAGGGGTTTTGTAAAAGAACTGCCTCTGCTTTGCCTCTCTGGGCTTATTTGTTTGGGGTTTTTTTGTTGTTGTTTCTTTTTTTTTTTTTTATCTTGTTGTTGGTATTTTCTGCAGCTGGCTGTGGGCCTCGCTGAAATGTAAGTGAAGGGGCTCTATTCAAGGAGCTATGTGGTTCTGTGGGGAACTTTGATTACTAAGTAACTCTTTTGTTCTTGCTTTTTTATTTCTTTTGTTGTTGTTTTTTCCTAATAAATAAATTTATTTATTTGTTGCTTCAGGTTACATCTCCATCATATTGTCCTCTTTCCCCCCTTCCCAGCCCCGCCCTACCACCTTCTACCCCCTAACCCTTCCATCCCACTCCTCTGGAGTGGAGTGTCCCTACATAATAGTCCCTCGCCCCAGTTCAGAAGTCATATGAGTGCCAAGAGCCTCCTCATACACTGGGGGCCTACAAGGCAGTACTACCAGTGAAAAGCGTCTCATTGCCAGGGAGAGAAAACTAAAAAACAAACAAACAAAAATAAATAAATAAAAATAAAAAGTCTATGTCCATGTTCCCTTTGGTGCTTTGGTTGTAGCCCTCTGTCAGATGTGGGGTTGGTGAAGATTTTCTTCCAGTGTGTAGGCTGCCGTTTTGTTCGAATGACAGTGTCTTGCCTTACAGAAGCTTTTCAGTTTCATGAGGTCCCATTTATTGATTGTTGATCTCAGGTCCTGAGCTGTTGGTGTTCTGTTCAGGAAGTTGTCACATGTGCCAATGAGTTCGAGGATTTTTCCCACTTTTTCTTCTAGTAGATTTAGTTTGACCGGCCTTATGATAAGGTCTTTGATCCACTTGGACTTAAGTTTTGTACAAGGTGATAAGTATGGGTTTAATTTCATTCTTTTACAAGTGGACATCCAATTGGACCAGCACCATTTGTTGAAGATGCTGTCCTTTTTCCAACTAAGAAATTGCTTTGTACCCAGCAAGTATTTGTTTGTCTTTTCTAAGTTTGCATTCTACATAAGTTCTTGTCACATTTGGCATGCCAAATGTTAGTGTAAATTTTGAAATGTATATATTTTTTTTCTCTTAATGCAGCTAACACCTAATCTATTGAGACTGGACTATAACATTTAGTTGGCAGCTTCATGGCCCAACAACTGAGCAGTATTATTGTATTTTAATCTAATTTAATCATCTAAGTGAAGCTAGCTACCTCCCAGACAAAATCCCTGAGATAATTGCATTTTATGGCTTTCTCTGCTCCAGCTTTTTTTCTCATGAGGTCTCCTGAACCTTTCTTTAAGTCTGAATCTCCACTTCCTTGCCCTCTCTCCTCTTCCCACGGTTGTCAGGAGTTCCAGCCCTACTGTTTGCCATCCACAGCATTGGCCGGTCAGTCTCTTTATTGACATATTGGGGAATAATTGGGGAGCAATGTTTATACTATATTGCGACAAGAGAGTCTCAGATTAAGAATTGCAACCAGATATGGGTGAACAGAAATCATTATTTGAATCTTTAAGCAATGCACAATAACATTATGCCTATAAAAAATAGTGATGAAATAACTACTAATGATATTCTTCTATGTGCATAGATCAATGTCTTGTTCAGTTATCCTCATAGGACATTCCTGCTTCAGCATATGAAAAGACATTCAAAGGGTCAGATCCATACATTAAGCAGAATATGAGAAACTCTGAAACACTCAGTCCTAAATGGGATATCTCCATCAAACACTCTTCTTCAGCCCTCAGAGTACCCCACAGAAGTGGAAGTAAAAAGAGTCTAAGGGCCAGAGGGGAAAGAGGACACTAAGAAAACAAGGCCCCTGAATCAACATGACCACAACACATATAAATTCAAAGAGACTGAGACAGCACACATAGAGCCTGCAAGAGTTTGTACCAGATCCTCTACATATATATTATGTCTTCCAGTTTAGGGTTTTTATGGAAAACCTAAGTGTTTGAATGAGTGGATGTCTGATTCTTCAGCTTTCTTTTGGACTTTTTTTTTCTGTCAGTTTGTCTGTCCAACTTTGATGTGACAGTTTTTGTATTATCATGTTACATATTTTGTTATATTTTATTATCATTTCTTAGAAGCTTATCTTTTGTAATGAGAGAGAAAGGTGATGAATTTGGATAGGAGAAAAAGTGCATAGGGAGTTGGGAGTACTAGAGGTAGGGGAAATCATAATCAGGATATATTATGTAATAAATGAATCTATTTTCAATAAAAGAAAAGAAAGATTCATAAAATGTTCTACTGATTTTGCAATAGACTCAATAATAAATGTAGAATGAAAGACTTAAGGAAATACAAAAATTGATAAATATTATTGTACATTTTAACTTCAACTTTCTTTTCTCAAAAGCCTGATGGAAATATTTCATACCTTTTTCTACAGCCATCAAATATCTACACTATTGAATTTTAACAATGAAATCATGGTCACTAATAAGAAGAAACAAACTCTTGAGTTGTACAATGTCTCAAATATCAGATGTATTATTTTGGGTCTCAGATGGAGGAAGCATTTTCAAATAAACATCTATCTTATTATTCCACCTATGTATCATCATCTTGTAATATTTAAACATGATGATAATAAAAACTATGAATGATTGTGAGGGTTTGAGAGCTAGAGAAGAGAAGATAACCATGAGTTACATACAGGAATATTTTGGACATAGTGAAAGCATTCTAGTCTTGACTGTATTTATGAATGCACTAGTGTAAACAATTGTACAGACTTATAAAGGTGTACCCAACAGCATATATTTTTCATGTATATAAACTTTAAATAGATAAAAATGCTGAAATATAAGAGACTATAGAATAGATTGTGAGATAAAATACTCCTAACCACCCATATCTAATAGAAAATGGCTATATTCCATTACATAATGGAATTTCAGATATTGAATACTTTTGCAAGTTTTCCTATTTTAAACAGCACAGCTATAAGAATAATATTTTCATTCCTCTTCTGCTTTTCTTCCATGTCGCAATAATGCATGTTATTCCTACCCATTAAACACTCATAGAACATGCTACTTATTTTCTAACAAAACAGCTACTCTGAACTTATTGTTTTCTATAGTTTCTTCAAAGTCATTCTAGAGATGACAAAGAACTCAAAGTAGCATAACATCACATCTAAAACAAGCAGTCATGTGTTCAGTTCAAGATGTTTGTGTTGTGTTAGATTCCATATAAAATTTAATGAATAAATCCTGTGTAAAATCTCTCATGCCTTATTTTTAAAAAATCTTTATTAAAAATATGTGTATTTTATGTCTAAGAGTGCTTTGCCTGCATTTAAGCCTCTACAACATATTTATGCCTAGTGACTGCAGAGGCCACAAGAGAGCACTGGATCTCTTGGAACTGGAGTTGTAGATTGTGAGTCACCATATGAGTGCTGGGAACTAAACTCATGTCCTTTGGTTGACCAACAAGTTTTCTTAACTGCTGGACCATCTTCCCAGCCATTTCTTCCTCTTCTTAAATTAAAAAAACACAGATAATAATTTACAAAATCATACCTTATGATTTTGAAATGTATTTTTATAATTGATATAGACATTGTCAAAGGCACAATTTAGGACATAATGATTATGTTGTAAATTACTTTCCCAATGTGACTTTTTATTTAAAATAGCTTTTCCACTGTTCACAATCATATAGTTGGTCCTGGCTTCTGATTTTTGTCTGTTATTTAATGATCAAAAAGACTCTAAACTATTTGTTGAGTTCATTATATATGGGCATATTTCATACATGATTCCATATTTTACCATTTTAATTGATGTTGTTCTGAGCAAATATTTCAAATTTTTCTTGAGCATATTTTCATGAGTATCTCTTGGCTATAGACTTAGAATGTTAATTTCTGAATTACATCATATGCATATTTTTAAAGCACTTAAAATTCTTGATGTAGTCTCCAATGTGACTAAATATATTTAAACTGCCTTAAAATGTTTATAGGATTTGGAGCCTTTCAAGAACTCATTAACACTGTGTATTTTTATTTGATTTCATATTTTCCAATCTAGTTGGTACAAGATTATGTAAACAAAAGCATAAATTGTAAATGTATTTTGAAATTCATTGGTTACCCAACAGTTTTTGCTAAACTATCTACTAATTTTCTTTATTACTTTTGTAAATACTTGTTAAACTTATTCCTCATTAATACATAACCTTTGTTCAGATTCTTAGTGGACCTCACTATTATTACAAATGTATAGCACATTAGTGTATTCAAGCACTATGTATTGATCCACTTTTTAAACTTCCATTAAAATTTAATTTATGAAAATAATAAATTTCACTGTCTTTTGATGATTTGTTTTGCTGCATTGGGAGAAGTAAAAGAAGTCTTGATGAATATGTGAAGAGCAGTGAAGTCACACGTATATTTGTAAGGACCAAATAAATCCTAAATGAATATGCATTGGTGACACAACCATGGCTATATCAAAGACTCTAATGCTCTAGACTCAGTAGAATAACAAACCTTTCCCTAGTCAGGCGGAGGGAAACAGGAAAGTCTTTCCCTAGCCTGTGTGCAATTGTTGACAATATGTCCACAATGTATCAAATAAATACAGCTTTTGCTTCCCAGATATTTAAAGACTGTGATTATTATAGAGACTCTCCGATGAAATTAGCTAAACCTGCCTTCTTCAACTGTATACAATAAACTTTCTTTCTCAATTTGGACATATAAAATAAATGCACTGAGTTTCTGGGCTGGTGCTGGTGCATAAACATAAAAACATGTGATTTCACTCAATCCCAGGTTTTCTGTAGGAAGAAATCTCATTTCTCCATTCCTCACCTTCCCAGTTAGGTCAGTTCCTAAGTCATGCAGGTCATAGCAATTTATCTATAAAGCATAGCTTTCAGTAACATAAAATTGTAGTATAGAAAAAAAGCCTACCTTTGGTTTAGTTCTTACTCTCAGTATGTACTGTCTTTAGAGACTCAACTGTAACCGAACTTTTAAGTTATTATTTAACTCTTATTTATTACTAA
>CAJQZJ010032480.1:771191-833632 GCA_907164525.1 Lophiomys imhausi
GTATTCACTAAATCTAACTTATATTAATCTATCAGCCCCTTCACTCAACATATTTTATTTTACCCTTTTTGAACAAAATAGAAACAGAATTATAAGTTGTTTTTTTTTTTTTAGCTTGGATTAATTTTTGGTGTGGTGTGGTGTGTGTGTGTGTGTGTGTGTGTGTGTGTGTGTGTGTGTGTGTGTTTCAATTCTTCTCCATGTTTATATAAGACCAAGAATCTCATGAAACCAACTTCTCTCCAATATGACTATATTGCTTGACCATCCAGCCCTAGGGATCCACCTGGCTCTTCCTTTCCAGCACCGGGATTACAGGTGTATGGTGTGTATAAACCAAACTATTTTGATAGATTAACTGTGATATAAAAATTGGATCCTCATATTTTGACAGAAAGCACTTTGCCTCCTGATCCAGCTTCTAGGTCCTACAGCAAAATTTGTTCATATCATTGTGTGTTAAGTCTAAATTCTTAAATTTTCTACAGTTATTCATTTTAAAAATAATGTCATATAATCCTATCTGTAGCTTAATCTTGATCATGTTTGTAATTTGGTACCACTAAGAGTAAAATTGCTATGAATGTTTTCATATTTCCTTAAAATCATATAAATAAGTACACATATATGTTGCTTTAAATTTTTTGAAGAGAAACTTCTAAGACAAAGACTATGCATATTTTAATTACCATATATTCTGCCAAACTGTACAAAGAAGTATACCAATTTACACTTGGTCCAATCAAAGAAAAAGTTTAGTCCTTTTATATCCATACTATAATATTGTCTAGCTTTTTCCAGTTGCATGATTTTTGTTAATATTTGAAGGTATTACTAATATCTACTCTATTTCTGATTCTAATTTTTTTTTACTAAAGTCACCTAATTGTTTAGTGAATATTCTGGTTACAAAACAGTACTATTATTTTTCCAGTGCTTTTTGTGGTTTGTTTCTTTTTTATTAATATAGTAAATTATACTGATTAATGTTTTAAGTCTATACTCACAATTGCTTTTGAAGAATGGCATGATACTTGCCAAAATAGGACATCAAGTAATACATACATTAAACCACTCTTTCTGTTCTCAAGGCTCTTAGCAAGTGAAGAGAATGAGTGTTCAATGACAATGGAATGTCCCAATAAATGCTATCTAAATAATTTTAGCACTCTACTTGCACCCTGAGAATTAGCTAAAATACTATCTTAAAATAAGAACTATTTTCTTTTTCATGTGCTAAGTACATTGTCCCTATGGTATTCTGATGATTGAAGGGATATAACTGTTAATGATTTCACTGCTTTGTAGGACAGTATATAAAGGTCTTACACTGTAGACAGTAGCATTGTGCTCAGTGGATAGTATATGTACTTTTGTCCTGATAGCTGCAACTACACTTTTAACCCTCAAAGCAGGGATGGTAGACACATACAGCTTCTTATGGGCATTCACTGTTAGTGAGCTAGCTCCCTTATTAGTCTCTTGGTTAGGAAGTGTCAGTAAAAACAAAGCCTCATCCACAGTTTCCATCTATTGACACTCTGTAGACAACCTATCCTATTGTTTTGATGTAGTCAGCTGTGAACCCACAGAAAACAATTTTACTCCATTTTGATGTGCAAATTTTTCTGTGGCTGATGTGCATTTTGACTATATTCATGATAATTCAAATTATTTGATAATTTGTTGCCTTGCAATGGCCTTGTTGGTTTGTTTAAATCAACATTGTTTTGGCCTAATAAATGTGTTAGGAAAAATGTCATCATATTTGTATGAATGCATGTACATATATACATATAGCTCTAGAAGTATTTAATTATACTTCTGGATTTGGGAACATTCACATGAATATGGTTGACCCACCAGAAGCAACTCTAGAGTTATTCCTAGTGGCTTTGATTGAATGCTATGAACAAAAGCAATTCATAGAAGGTTTATTTTAGCTTGAGGTTCCAGTGGAAGAATCAATAATAGAGGGGTGTCTTGACAGCAAGTGACTGGAACAGGCAGCTAAGTGACTGTATCCTTACCCAAAAAATGTGGCGAGAGATGAAAATGAGGTGAGGCTGTAAACTGTCAAATACTGGTCCTAAAGATGTACTTTATCTAGTAAGGCTACTCCTCCAGGTTCCATAGTATACCCAAACACTTCCACCAGCTGAGGAACAAATGTGCAAATACATGAGCCTATGGAGGCCATTCTTCATTGAAACCAACACATTATACACCCTGACTCTCAAAGGCTCTTGGCCATATCATCATGCAAAATAGCTTTAATAATCTCCATAGTGGTGACTCGGAAAGATGCTGGTGATAACCTTGGACACATTCTTATCGTCAAGAAGACTGGACCATCGCGGAGATATACTCCTGCTGAATGGCAGTTTGAGAGACACAAGCCTATATGGCCTTGCCCAGCAAAGATAGGGACTATAAAAACCACTGTATTGGACACATAGACATGGAAGAAGAGAGATGCCAGACATGGGAGACAGATCAGGTTTTTCCACAGTGGAAGAGCCTGTAGATCAGATCTTTTCAGGACACCAGCTGGTGGCTATTACCTCCAAACACAGGCTCTCCTCAGATTCCTGAATTTACAGCTTCTGTGCAGGTGTTCTGATACTCAACATACACCAGTGGAGCCACTACAGTAAGAATGAGGGTGATTCTCCCTCGGATTTGTAACATGATGGAATCTGGCTGACTGGCAGCTGGGGATCTAGACAACAGGAGCTGAGCTTGCCTGAGCCAAAGCACGCTGTGCACAGGCTATTACAAATTGGAACTCCGTCACCCCACTTTGCCTACCCCCCCCCCCCGTTGGGCACTCTGCTGGACACTCAAGGAATAGTATCTAGATCTCAACCCAGAGCAATAAAGCAGTTCTGGACCATCGTGTGCAGCTGGGGCAAGTGGGCTGCACTGGACCACAGAACTTCTGACTGAAAGGCACAGGTTGATCCAGAGACCCTCTCTGAGAGTAGCTTGGGAGGACCAACCACAGTACTGATACCGTAGCTACAGCGAAACTGTTAGAAGCCCTACCACCCAGGGAGGTTGTTCTGGAACACAGCCCTTCTGGCAGGGATAAGGTGGCCCAGCTTCCCCTGAGTCCAAGTGCTGAAGATGCCTTATGAACTCCATCTTAGAACTCACTGCCCATGCCCACTTTGGCAGGGCACTCAATCTACAGCCTCAGTCTACATCGAGATCTCAGCTGGAGCAGTAAAGCAGTTCTGAACCATTGTGTGCTGCCTGAGTGAGTGGGCTGTACTGAACCACAAAGCTTCAGACTGAGAGGCACAGGTTGAAATTGGGATCCCCCTGAGAGCAGCCTGGGAGGACCATGACCATGTTCCTGATCCTAGTCCTGATGCCCTAGGTTCAGGGAAACTGCCAGAAGCACAACCTGCTTCAGGCAGGCTGTACTGGAGCACAGGGATTCTGACTGGGAAAAGGCAGCTGAGCTTCCCTAAATCGAAGCACTGTGGACAGGATGTGGCCTCTACATCGAAACTCCCTGCTGGAACCTTCCTGAACCTCAGCTGAATACTCAGGCTACAACACAGAGATCACCAACACTGGAGTAGTGAAAAAACCCTTGACCATTGCACACTGTCTGGGTGATGTGAGATATACCAGATAACAGTGTTTCTGGCTGTAAGGGGCATATTGAACCTGAGAGCCCCCTGAGAGCAGCTTGAGAGGTCCGTGATCACAGTCCTGACACCAGAGCTGCAGGGCAAATGCAGCTCTAGCCTATAGCCTGTGGCCTACCGGCACCCACCAGCATCACTAAGAAGACCAGCTGGATCTCAGGAACCTGCAGGCAGGAATAACACACTCCACCACAACCCCTGACCTGAGTACCAAGTTGGGATACAACAGGAAAAGATGAGCTGTGGGAGGCCCACTGAGAACCAGCCTCCAACACAAGGCCCCATCCAGTCTGTGGAGAGCTACAAGTCACCAAGGTTATATGGCCTCTACACCAAAGTCCTTCTTTGACACCAAGTTCAGAAGGCACCAAAAATAAACAGCTAAGGACAATCGGATGACTAAAGGCCAGCAAAAGAACAGAACTAAAAAAAGTCAGGAAAATATGACTCCAAAAACTTTAGCTATGCTAATACAGCAAGCCCTGACCATCCCACCATAGTTGAAACACATGAAAATGATGAAAAATCTATACTTAGGAAAATGATAGAGGCCTTGCAAGAAGAAAATAAATCCCTGAAGTAATTTAAAGAATTCACAGTTCTAAAAATGAAAATAAAATGTTTCCTGGACCTTGGAGTTGGAAGTATTCTCTTTCATCTATGCCTATAAATCTTAGGTTTCTGCTTTTCATTGAGTCCTTGATATCTTGGATGTTGTGGATGATTAATTTTGTTAGATTTCTCATTTCCTTTGGTTCTTGTACTAATTTCTTCAATCGAGTCTTCCATGTCTGAGATTCTACCTTCCACCTCTTGTATCCTATTTTTGATACTCATGTCTGTGGTTCCAGTTCTCTGTACTTGGTTTTCCACATCCAAGACTGTCTCTGCTTGTGTTTTCTTTGTTGCTTCCATTTCCAATTTTAACTCTTGAACTGTTTTATACATTTATTTTCCAATTTGGTTGTCTTTGCCTCCAAATCTTTCATAGCCTTGTCTCTTTCCCATACTTGTTTAACTGAGTTAGCTTGGAAGTCTTTAATGGAAATCTTAATAAAATCACATTTGAATGACTGTCAACTTGCATTTCTTAATTATCCTAAATAGTTTGTAATAGTTTCTGTCAAAAGGCTATATCTTTACCTTGGAATTTTAAGAATTACATAGGTGGACTATCTAAGCAAAATATAGCCTTAATTTTGTGTCAACATACAAAGATCTATAGGAGTAGATTCAATAATCTACCCTGTTTCCTATGATTCTCATATGTCTACAACATAAATTTTGTATTAATAACAATGATCTATAAGGAGTAAATTCAATAATCTATCCATTTATCTTACCAATTCTATATTATATATCCATATTCCCCCCTCTTTTTCTTTTCAAGTATTCTCCCACTATATAAGAGAGAAAAAAGGAAAAAAGAGAAAGAAATCCCTGAGCCTAACCTCCTACACCTTGCTTAACAATACCATATAACAAGTGGTAACGATTCCCCCTAAAGGACATTTATAACCCATCAAACAACCAAAGAATAATTCACCCCACGTTTTGGGAATGGTACATCACTCTCTTAAAACTGTTTCCTGCTGAATTGTGTCACAGAAATCCTGTTTGGGGTCCCAAATAAAATGAAAAAAAAAAAAAGGGTTAATCAATTGATAGTAACATTTGTTGTCCAGTCTCTATGTGCTCAATAATTTGAATGTTCTGAGCAATTTGTAGTTTGAAGCTGGACTTTGGTAGGAAAGTTCAAGGCTTTATTGAAGTCCTATCTGGAATAGTCTTTGAGGCTGGACCATCTCAACAAGCTGTTTGAAGTTATTCTGGATGCAGATTTTTGAGGAAACAGCTATTGAGGCAGTCTATGAGGCTGGATCATTTGGGTTACTTGTCTTCTTTGGACACTGGTCCCATTGTTCCGAAAATATATAATTTCTCACAAGTAACATATAGTTCTGCAATTACCAAAATTACTTGGATGTATAGGATGCACAAATCAATTAAGGAATATTTTTCTGTTTTTAACAGAGGAAAAACATTTGTAATTCTCCATTCATGCCATAAAAAAATGGCATGTAATATCTTTCCTAGGGCAAATTGTTTTTTGTCAATAGAAGAAAAATATTTTTTTTATTTTTAAAAGAAATATCAAAAATTTGAAACCAAATTTATCTTTAAGAGTATATAAAACATAATAATCTTACCTTTATATCAATATCTATTATAAAAAAAAATCTTAAGTTTTTAATAATAAAAGAGACAAAGAATAGAGGAAGGGAAAGAAGAACTCCCTGAATCCCATTTTTATTTTTTTCACAACACATATCATATATCTATTCATCCTAGATGACAACAAACAATCACAACACATAAAATAACATACAATAAAAAACTTCCATCCCATCAGTTGGGAACAGAGTGTAAATATTTTCGGGCACCCCTCAAAAAATGAGATATCGGCCATTTCCCGGGAAAGTTAGCTATAGCTTTTGTTGTGCAGTCTCTGCAGGATCGATCATTTTTGGACTAGAACTTTTAAAAATCATTTGCATGCGAAGTTTTTAAGAAAACAGTGATTGAAGCAGTATGTTAGGTTGAATCTTTTGGCCTATTTTTCTTGTTGTTATTCTCATTCAGTCCTTGGCTCTGAAAATAAATTTTTGCTCTAAATTTGAGCAAGTGAAAGGCATAGAACAAATTTGTAAGTCCATTTTAAGGCATCAACTCTATCCATTCTAAAAGATTAGAATATCATGATCACCATACAGTTAATAAAATACTCTTACCATGCAAAGACATTCATATTTCTGCTAATAGGAGGTTCTCCCTGGTGAGATCTAATCTTTATAAATTTTGTGGGTAACCACATTTATTCATTTCCTGTAGACACATAGACATAACCATGTCCCCATCTTAAAACCATTGCAGGTTTCCATTCTAAAGTTAAAATATTCTTAAAAATATATTGGTTGATTTAATTCCTCGGGTTTTTTGTTTGTTTGTTTGTTTTTTGTATAACCCAATGCCTCTCAGCTTCAGTGGTACCCTTTTCACCAACATTTAGGAAATTCAAAGTTAGCAAAGCATTGTGTAATCTACCACTGATATTCTTTAATTCAACCTTTTGTTTAAAAAAACATCTCTTTTAAGGTACCATTAGCTCTTTCTACAATTGGTGGTCCTGTGGGATTGTGTGGTGTAACAGTAACAGGCTTTATATTATAATATGCAAAGAATTGCTTCATTTTATTAGATACATATGCAGGAGCATTATCAGTCTTAATTTGTGCAAGTACACCCATAAATGCCATAATCTATAATAAATGTGCAAAAACACAATCAGCATTTTCAGAACTTAAAACAGTTGCCCACTGAAACCCTGAGTATGTATCAATCGTATGATGTATGTACCTTTGTTTTCCAATTCTGCAAAATGAAAACATGCATTTGCAAAATTTCATTCTTTTTTGGACCTCTAGGGTTGCTACCAGCAGGTAATGGAGTTTGATTATACAGAAAACAGGTAGGACATTTTTAAATAATTTCCACGGCTTGTTGCCAGGTAATAGAGATTTTTTTTCTTTAAATCTGAACTGTTAACATGATTTTTCTGATGAAAATATGAGGCTTCCAACACATTTCCTATGAGTAATTGGTCAATCTCCTCATTGCCTTGTGCCAGTGGACCTGGCAAAACTGTATGAGATCGAATATGGGTTATATATAATGGGTTATTTCTACTTCTGATGACCTGCTGCAATTGTATAAATAAAGAAGTTAATTCTGTATTATTGGGAATAAATTGAGCAGTTTCTATATGCAACAAAACTCTTTCTGCATATAGAGAATCAATAATTATTTTAAGAGACTCAGGCAAATCTAATAACGCCATAAGGACTGCATACAATTCTGCTTTTTGAACTGAGGTATGTGAACTTTTGATTACCTTGCTGTTTTTGTCGGTCTTATAACCTACCATTCCCATCTTGTTAGCATCAGTATAGAAGGTTGGTGAATCAGGAATTGGCTTTCCCTTACAATACGAGGAAGAATCCAATGAGTTCTTTTTATAAATTGCATACGTTTGTTTTCTGGAAATTTGCTATTAATTTCTCCCAAGTAATTACTGCAAGCTCTTTGCCAATCTTCATTGATTACCCACAATAACATAATTTAGTATTAGTAAGAGGCACTACAATTTTTGCCAGATCCATTCCTGATAATTAACATAGTATTATTCTACCTTCTACAATTAATTCAGATATCTTTTCTATGTAACATAATCAGCATTAGTAAGAGGCGCTACAATTTTTGCCAGATCCATTCCTGAAAATTGACATAGTATTATTCTACCTTCTACAATTAATTTAGATATCTTTTCTATGTATGTCTTTATTTTTTTACTTTATTTATATGGTAAGAAAATCCATGCCATAATACAATGAAGTTGAGGATCAATTCGATCTATGTATGCATCTTACAATCTTTGTTCTACCAACATTAATTCCATTTCTGCTTCAGGAGTTAAACATCTTGGAATGTTTAGATTTGAATCCTCTTGCAATGTTTGGAACAAATTACTTAACTCATAAGTACTTAAACCAAGGGTGGGCCTTAGCCAATTTATATATCCCATTAATTTTTTGAAAATCATTAAGAGGTTTTTCAATTGGTCTCTACGGATGTGTACCTTTTGTGATCTTACTCTCTGTTGATTTATTTTATAACCCAAATAGTTGATTGAATCTCCTCTTTGTATTTTTTCAGGAGCAATTTTTAACCCCCATAGTGGTAGAATTCTTTTAATTTCCTTAAATAAGTTCTCTAAAATAGAGAATCAGCCCACAAAATATCATCCATATAATGATAGATAATAGATCGAGGAAACTGCTTATGCAGTATATCTAATGGTTTTTGTACAAAATATTGACACAGAGTTGGACTATTCAACATACCCTCTGGAAGAACATTCCAATGATACCTCTTGATTGGTCTACTGTTATTAAGAGTAGGTAGAGAGAAAGCAAACCTTTCCCTATCATTCTTATGCAATGGAAATGAGAAAAAGCAGTCTTTTAAATCAATTGCTATTAAAGGCCCTGACTTTTGTAATACAGAAGGTAAAGGTATACCAGGCTGTAAAAGACCCATAAATTGAATTACTCTATTTACAGCTCTTAAATCTGTTACCATTCTCCATTTACCTGATTTATTTTTAAGACAAACACAGGAGAATTCCATGGGCTGGTAGATTTTTCTATATGACGAGCCTCCAGCTGTTCTTTTACAACTGCTCAAGAGCCTCAAATTTTCTTTGTTATGGGCCATTGCTCTTGCCACACTGGTTTATTTGATAGCCATTTCAAGAGAATGGCTGTTGGAATTTCAACAGTGGCTCCTAGTCTAAATTTGGAAACTCAATACCTGGGGTGTCCTGTGTTTGGACACTAGACATAGTTTGCAGTTGTTATTGAGTACTCATATCAATGCCTTCCTCAAAAGTATCTATAATCTCAATGTCTGGTGTGTCCTGTGTTTGGACACTAGACATAGCTTGCAATTGTTGTTTAGGACACATATCAATACCTTCCTCAAAAGCATCCATTATTTCATCATTGTTATTTCTGGCATTGCAGGAATATTAATTTGATTACCCCATTGTTGTAAGAGATCCCTTCCCCATAAATTTATGGGTACATCAGCCACATAAAGTCTCAACTTCCCTGTTTGACCTTCTGGTCCCACACAGTTAAAGCATCATACACTTTGCTTTACATGTGATACCTTAGCAATTCCTATAAAATGTGTAGGAACCTTTTGAAGTAGCCAGTTTGGATTCCAAGACTCCCATGAGAGGACAGTGACATCTGCTCCTATGTCAAGCAATCCTTCTATTTCAATACTATTCATTTGTATTTTTAATTTTGGTCTCTTATCACTCACCATTGTTTGCCAATACACACGTTTTTCAGTATTTTCTTTTTTTTTTTTGAGCACTTGTTATTCTTTTTTTTCTTTTAATAATTTATTTTTTATTTCTTCAAGTTACATCTCAATCACAATTCCCTCCCTACTCCCCCCTCCAGTCCCACCCTTCCACCCTCCTCCCCTCAACCCCCCATCCTCTTCCCTTTTTTTAGTCTAAGGTATTTCTTTTTTCCCCCAACATCTCTCCCTTTCAGTCCAACAAATGATTCTTTTTCTTATATCTATAAATACAATACAAAACAACAGAAATAAATAGGCCACAATTATGAGAGTTATATGGCTTAGCATACATTCCCAATGTTCTGTCCATATGTATTTGTCACCTGACTTTAACATTCTACTATCTAACCATCTCCATGAGTTTAAAGTTCTATATCTAAGTCTGTTTTCATACTAACTTGCATCACAATTTTAAAAGCATCTTCTTAGATCTAGAACACCCTCTTTATTCCTAAACAACTCAAAATTTAACTATGAGACTCTAGCTATCTATTCTTCAACCACCTCAGAGACCTCCTGTTCTGTCTATTGGAACAACCTTGCACTTGGTGTAAGCAAACAGCAGCAGTTGGGCAATTTTGTCCCCTACATTAATTGTCATCTCTTTCCATATGGATGTCATAATTTTAATTTCTTCCTTGAAGTCTCCATCTATATTATCTGGATGAATAAAGAATCCTTGACAAGTTAATCCATATTTTCCAAATATTAATCCTATTGTCCCTGATGGTAAAGGACCATAAACAGCAGTGGTTAACATATAACATTCATCTGTTTTGGATAATGTTTTAGACTCATCTGTGGTCAAATCTAAAGCTGCAGTACCTTCAGTAGCCTGGAAAACATCAGCAATAGTTAATTTTGTTCTTCCTGCCTGTGTCTTTGTCTCTGGTTGGATGATGGACGATGGATCACATTGTTTTGGGGGGCCTGAACTGGTAGGCCCCTCCCCTCGTTTCCTGCAAGGGGTTACCTCTGACATCCGTTTCAGAACAATCCCAGGACTAGTGTTTACCTCTTCCACAGTGAGTACAAAGTACTGGGGACCTTAACATTCTATTGCTATTAAAACCATTTGTTCCCTTTTACAACCATGTTCTGCAGAGTCCAAGCTTCTCCCATTTTGAGTTCTGGAGGTTTCAGCCTTACGATATCTTTGGAAATGACCATGTTCACCATTTTTAAAGCACTCAGTAAGACCCCTAGCAATGGCTTGTGCTATGACATTAGTCTGATGCTCCTGAAAATCAATATCAGTTCTTTCTCTTATCCATTCATCTACTGGGGCTCCTTGAGCTTTCAATGGTCTAATGCCCTTTGACATTCAGCATTTGCATTTTCATATGCCAACCCATTTATCAAATCCTGTCTGGCATCAGGGTTATCTACATCTCTCTCCACAGCTGAAGTCTCTCTCCCCAAAAAGTCTGAGGTTTAGTGAGGACCTTGTATTATGTTAGTAATTGAAGTAAATCTTTTCCCAGCCTCAACAACCATATCCCAGTCTCTCACAGATGTAACACGATATTGTTCTATCACAACATCTTCAAATTGAGTCTGTAACCATATGTCAGCATAAAGTCCCTCACGAAGAATTTGGTGGGTTGTTACATTTATTCCCCTTGCCATATTTTGTTGCTCTATTTTTGTGGCTTCATATCTCCACCATGATAACCATTGTAATTGCTGGCTACCTTCTAGCACAGCTGATATCAGTCCCTTCCAATCTTGGGGAATTATTCTATTTTGTAAAGTCCAATTATTTAACATTTATTTATCAAATAATGAATGCATTCCATAAGAGAATATGGACTCCTTAAATTGTTTTAAATCCAAAATATCCATTGGATGTCATGTTAATTCCTGATAGAGTTGACCATCATCATTACCAGGCCTAAATTGAAACATAACTGGAAAATCTGATGATGATTGTGTAGTACCACGAAGCTCCTCTGGTGGTGCACTTGCTTCCACATTAGCACCATTACCTATCTGGTTTTCTACTGGTACACATGGCACCTGTGGAGACATAGCTAGAAAATAATTTGGCATTTTCTCAATTCCAGTCACCTGCCCTCTCAGAATTTTCTTAAGCTCCTCAATCTCCATTTCCATACTTTTTAGTTGTGAAATAAACATCTTCTCTATGACAAATCAATAAAAGAAAAAAGTAAACAGCATAAAACATCCAGTCTGATTGAAAAACAGTATAGAGGTCAGCAGTAAACACTGACATATTATCCTCAAATGTGTCATCGTTTCAAAATCTACAGTTTTCTCTATAGTTTTGAAAATAAAATTAACGATAATGGTCCACATTGGATGCCACATGAAACTGCAAATTAATTAATTATTGTAGTTTTTAGTAAATATAAACTGTAAGATTAGGCTGGCGGAGTAGCTGGCAGCTTGGTAGAGGAGCGGGCTGCCTGGCCCATGTGCCTTATCCCGTTGCCTAACTTATCCTGGGGAAAGAGATCTGGGACCCAGGGTGGTCTACACCACCTGTAACCTAAACTTTGCTAATATAAGTTGTTGTATTAGTCCATTAGAATTACCAACAGCTTGGCAGGAGCTTAGCCTGGGCTGGAGGGGAGGACTGGAATCTGGGAGTCCAATGGCCCAGGACTGCTTGGACTGAGGGCCTATAAGCTGCCAGTCTTTTCCCCAATAATTAAACACACCAAGAACTTTTAATGTTTTAATGCTTAGCCCTTAGCTGGGCAGACTCTCAATTAGCTACTCTAATTTAACCCAGATCACCTAATCCCAAACTGCCATGTGCCTGAGATTACCTTCCAGCATTCTCCATATGTCTGTCTCCTTCTGTGACTCCTGGCAGAAAAAGAAAATCTCTGTCTGTGCCCAGGGTTCCTGTCTAATCTCAGGAAGTCTCGCCTTCCTATACTCTTTCTGCTCAGCTAATTGGCCATAAGCGACACTTATTAACCAATCAAGAGAATGCCTCAGAAGAGGCAGTAGCCAGATCTCAGCATTGAGTTTAGATGTTCCCTCAAAACAGTATCATGTGGTTGGTACTGCTAATTTGGAGTGTCAACTTTAAGAGGACGCTTGACACTTTTGAACATATTAGTGTCAGTTTTGTATGTTGAAACAATTGCTGTTAAAGAAACATGCAACCTCTTAGGATTTCCTCTTTCTTTCAATAGTTAGAAGCCTATCTTGGTGGGATCTTGCCTTTAGGAAAATTTTCCAATTCCTACTGTGTAGAAAAGAAAATTCGGCCTTAATGATGACAATCTCCTGAACAATTAAAGCCCCTTTTGAACAAATGCCTTGATGGTAACTTAATGTTTCTGAATTATATTTTATTTTTTGATTGGTTTTCCACCTAGAGCAGGATATTTTGTATTTCTTTCTGTTCCATTTTCTGATTTTTTATTGTAATCTTAAATAAAAGTTATTACTAATAACCATTACATAAACTCAACATTATGCTGACTTGAAATTTACTCAACTGAATTAGTCTTCACTTTTTACTGTAGCTTCTGTCAAGTTCTTGGGACAGCATAGGAAGTAGCCTGATTCCTTGACACAATGTCACAAGAATTATGTGAAACCTATTTGTTAATAAAATCCTTGTTTCCACCTGAAATCTCATGAGCCTTGACATATGTTCTAATCTATACTTCCTTCCAGATTCAGACTAGAATGGCCCATTAAACCACATTTACAGCTTTAAAATGACTTTTTGTTCAGAGTTACCAAGATTTTAACACTTGTCAAAAAAGAACATGGTCAGGTTCATCACAACAACAACCCATTTTCTAGTACAAACTTCCTTTTTGGGCCAATATTCTACACCTATAATTGGGCTTTATATTACAAAACCTGTGACTTCTGATATGAACATAATTACCAGTTCAGAGTAACTATCATTAAAATCTTTCATTTGTATATATAATAATATATTTATATGAATAATATATGAATACATTATTCTCATTTGATTTTACAAGTATATATTTATAATCAGTTATAATAATAAAATATTGGATTTCAATAAGTCTTTTAAAAATTTATTGACAGTTGCTTATTACTTCCTAATTCCCTTCTCTGCCCTGTCCTCTCATCCCTCTCCATAATCAGTCCTCTCCTCAATATGTTACCTTTTCTCTTCATAACACCTATATAACAGCCACTTCTTGCCTTGGTCTTCAACTTTCTTTTCAGTCATGGAACACTCCACACTCTTTTGGGTCTTACAGTCAGAACTTGTCTCTATGTTGGCTTTGAAACTTCTGGGAGATATGGAACACCCAATGCAACCATGAGCCTAACCAAGGGTTGGGTCTAGTTTCCACCCTGGAACACTAGCTTTCTCTGAACCTCTGGAAGAAATGGAACTCCCCAAGCACAAATAGGCAAGTGTTTATTCTTTAAGAATCTTGTTAATTTACATAATGGTGTTTCTTTTTAAAAAAGAATTGCTACACATGGTGGTGCACACCTTAATTACTACCACTTGGGAGGCAGAGGCAATCAAATTTCTCTGATTTCAAGGCTATCTTGGTTTACAAAGAGAATATAGGACAGCCAATTATATATAGAATAACCCTGTTTCAAAAAACCAAAAATAAAATAAGAAAATAAAGAATTGGTACTAACAACTAGTTTACCTTTTCCTTTGTTCACTAAAATTTTACTATAGTACTTAAGTGTTTTCAGAAAAAGTGCATTAGTTTTGTTTTTATCTCATTTTTCCTTGTATTTTTTCATTTCTTTCATCTTTTAGGGAATTCAATTTTATACCCTCTTTGTTTTTTGTTTTTAATGTTACCATTGACTCTTAGATTTTGTTTTGGTATTGCATGCTTTTATGACTAACATTATTTTCAAACACAATATCAAACTTATACAATATCCATTTTAATTGGTAAATTATCATTGTTACTCATGTCAAATATGTCTAATTCTCATTATTTCTTATTTGAATCATATGGAGGAATTTAAATACAGTAACGTGGCTGCTCTGGCAAGGGATCACATTCAAAGACATTTTAGGTCTGTATGATCTGGCTTGAAAGCAAATATGCCCTGGATTATAGTATTCTCTAGTTGGAATAAAAAAATGACCTTATTACAGACCTTTAATCTCAAACAATGAAGGTGCTATTAGTTCATAGAAGGAATCAATCATATGTGAAAATGATGTCTAATTGAGGGGCAGATTAAGTGATGAATCAGAGGAATATTTGACAGAATAAGTTACAGATAGAAAACTCCCAACTATCCAACAAGAACAGGACAGGAAAGAAGCTACTTAAGAGCAGTGCAGAGAAAGAGGTTTTTTTTTTATTGGCACAGTTTTACTGAGACAAGTTGTAGAGGGAACAAGCTAGACACATGAGAACATGCAATGAGCCAGAGAATAAGAAGGAGCCAGAATATTAGAACATATTTCCAGAATTAGTTTGAGGCCAGTCAGAAGGTCTATATTCAGTCAAAATTCAGTCTGATTTCTAATTCAGTCAGAATCCAGTTTGAATCAGTAAGCTTGGAGAGGATTTGGACCAGAATAGCTGAATTGAGCCAGCCAGTGAGAGTTTAGGAAGAACAAGAAAGGCTGGAAATGGTTTTCATCACTCCTCCTCATCTGAGGATATATGGATCCTCAGGACAGTTTAACAGAGACAGCTTATATAGAGACAACAGGCTAGACATAGGTGAGGATAGAATGATCCAGAGAATGAGAAGGACCTAGAAGATTAGAACAGATAGTCAAAGTTATTAGGAGTCCAAGCAGAGCAATTCAGTCAGGAGCTCACAGGAGCAAGAATCAGTGAACTTGGACAAGAACTTTGACCCCAGTAACTCAGTTCAATCAACCAGTGAGAGTTCAGAAAGAGGTAGAAAGGGTGCATTTATTCATCAATAAGTTTTGGATGTTGAAACATTCTAGGCCTAGGTTAACAGGCAGAGGTGAGAAGCTGAGGCCTTCAAAGTTTGGGTTTGCAGAAGATTAGATTATACAGAAACTAGAAGCTTTCAGGCCTAGGTGTATGCATAGTTAGAACTGAGAAAGAAATGTTCTGGGCTCATCCCAACCTGTGCATTCATACTGCTTAGAGATGACTCTCATCTCACCTCCTCATCTAAAGAAGTAAAAACATTTACAAAATCACAAGTTATTTTAAATTATAGGTTTTGAAATATTTGTGTTACTTTGAAATTGAGGAAATTCTGCAAATGTTGGGACTAGTATTTTTTCCATTTCACCAGTTATTTTATTTACTAATAACTCTGGTCTTCAGTTCCTATATGCTGTATTAAATATTTAGCGAGTTATCTTAAAAGCTCCAGGTATTTTGTATTCATATATTTAGCTACAGCACCATGAGAGTTTATTACTCATGTAAGTAATTTGCATTGGCATGGTTTCTTTTACTGTTAGCAGTTTCATGCTTACAAAATAACACTTCCATCTGATAACTCAACATGCTTTAAAGACTATCATTTATTTATTTATTTTCTTTGAATTTTATGTCATATAGCTCACCCTTTCTATCTCTGCACACTTTACATATAGCTCTTATTGCCAGAAAGTAGTGCTACTTATTTATTTTCTTATTGCCTGGCACATTATCTTTTGTCTTAGTTTTTAAGATTTGTCACTTTTGTCATCTATTGTAATTACTGATTCATTTGAGTTAAATGCAACAACTGGCTCTTTATTTTCTGAGTGCTTCATTTGTTCCTTAATTTTCTTCTGCTTTCTGCCTTGATGTCAGTTAACTGGTCACATGTTCTGTAGTGAGTTAAAAAAGTTTTAAGAGAAAAAGGAAAAGTAAACTGAATGCCAGCATTCATTGTGTGAATAGAACTTACCCTCTGCCTCAGACTTCTGTTGCCCTGACTTCCCACCATACATTCAAACTGTAACCCCAAAGAAATACTTCCTTCATCAAATTGTTTCTGTAGAGTTTTTTTGTCACAACAATGAGAAAGTAAATAACATTATACCTATGCAGTAACTAACAAAATAAGGAAGTAAATATGACCTATGTGATAGGCTTCTCAGACCTGAGAACCTCTATCAGTCCTGTCACTGTATTCTATCCAATATTTTACTGTGCCATTGATCTCCATTTGGTCGTGAATTCTTTTATTTGAATGTGTCTTTTGCTTCTTTTAATTATTTCTTTTATTTTTTAATGATTATAAAATAATGATATCGCCGGGCGGTGGTGGCGCACGCCTTTAATCCCAGCACTTGGGAGGCAGAGGCAGGCGGATCTTTGTGAGTTCGAGGCCAGCCTGGTCTACAAAGCGAGTCCAGGACAGCCAGAGATATTCAGAGAAACCCTGTCTCGAAAAACCAAAAAAAAAAAAATGATATCATTTCCTTTCTCCAAACTCTTTTAGATAACACTCTTAGTTCTCTTTCAATTTCATGCCCTTGTTCCTTGTTAATTGTTGCTATATACATATATGAATATATTTACATATTCCAAAATGCATGCATGTGTATTTAGGATTGAATGTTTGGAACAGTTTTAAGTAAAAGTGTATAACCAACAGCTATTGCTGCTTTCTAATGCCTAGCAATTCCTTATTTTATTCTTCACTTCAGTGTTAATGTGTGTGTGTGTGTGTGTGTGTGTGTGAGTGTGTGTGTGTGTGTGTGTGTGTTCAAATAATTTCATTAGGGCTGACTTCTAAAATTTCTGATTTTATTTTTATTAATTTCTTTGTCATGATTTTTATACAAGTATGTGCTTCTGTTCTACTGTATGTAACTGAACACAGCTTTATTATATAGCTGTGTAATAACTGAAATAGAAATAAAATTATATTTTCTTGTTTCTGATATATCTATATATATACAATCTTGGTTGCTTCATTTTTAAACTTTTTTGAAATTTTAGAATTTCTACTTTATTCTATTTCTCTACATATACATTGCAATTTTGGTAAAAACGTTTGTTCTCTCTATTTCTTAAACATATAATTATAAAATTTATATCTTGGTTCTCGAATATGTTTTTCTTTTCTACTTTTTCTACTTGATGTTTTCATTGTTTGCGTTGGTGTCAAGGCCCATTTGAGAGGATGAACAGTTTTAGTGCTCATGGAAAGCAGCCCACCAGTTAGCACAACAATGATGGTTGTGTCTTGGAGATGCAGAGCTAAGGACTTAATGTTGTATCTTGCTCTCCTTGTTGCCCCTGTGGTCTTTACATCCTTCCTAATATATGAGTTGTATGAAGCTCTAATGGGGACTCCATCCCCTCACTGGGCAGTATCATTGACACTTACAATAATAGTGCCTGATCTTTTTCAGGCATTACTGCTGGAACAGATTGATAATTCAGCTAGCACCCTCAAAAAGAGC
Source organism: Lophiomys imhausi (assembly GCA_907164525.1). Lineage (NCBI taxonomy): Eukaryota > Metazoa > Chordata > Mammalia > Rodentia > Muridae > Lophiomys > Lophiomys imhausi. The sequence continues at coordinate 789,204 of CAJQZJ010032480.1, forward strand.
CTACAGATTGTTAGGATGTTACAATTATAAATCTACAATTTATAACTGTGGATTGTCAGCAATGACCACCACCCTTAGAAATAATTTGGAGAAGTAGATTGTTAGTAAACTTAGGTTAATGTATTTTTTGTTAGTGGTTCTGATGTAGAAAATCTTACAGAATACTTTGAAGTTTAGAAAGGTGCATTCTTAGTAGTTGAACTGGGGATATTTTGAGCCCAAGGAACAAGGACAATAGCAACCCTACTGGCACTGGCTAAACTGAACTGGTGATCATGGTGATCATTAATTTCTTGTACCCATTTTTGCCCTCAGCTTCCTGATATTACTTAATAAAAATGTTATTTAGTAGATGTGCTCCTTCAGTATTAAAAGTAGAAATGACTGCTTTTATATAAAAGTTTAGATTTGTGATTCTTTTAAGGTTTTTATAAGATTGCCTTTTAAGATAAATAATAAGATAATTGATCCTTTCTTTGTAACCACATATTGTAGCCTTCCAGTAAAATGAAACTGGCTGAGAAAACCACCTTGTTTGCTTCCACTTTGTTATTCTATAACATGTTGCTTAGTATTGAATGTATGTAGGTTCTTGGGAACAGTTTGTTTTCTTCACATGTAATATGGTTTTCACATAAAGGTATTGGGGAGCATGCTGCTTTTTATGATCATCCACTAAAAGAAAAACAATGTAACCACATGGTGATTTTTATACTGCTTGAAAGGTTTTTCTGGGATATAGAAGTTGTGGGAGGAAAATATGTACTTTTGCTCCATTCAGTTTTATGTACAATGGAAAAATTTGAGCAAAAATCAGCAAAGACCTTACTAGAATAACCTGGCCCATTGTCTGTCTTAAGCTGTTTAAGTACTCCCACAACAAAGAATGTAAATAAACAGTGGGTTATGGCATGTTTTGTAGTCTTCCCAGACTGTAGTGAGGCCACAAGACAACCAGACCAAGTACACACTGATAAACTGCAATTTACCAAACTCAGAGAAATGAGTGACATCTATTTGACATAATTGACCTAGAATCAAGCCTCTAGGATTGACACCCAAATGTGGAACAGGCAATAGTGAGGCACAATGAGGATAAGCTTTGACAATACATCTGGCCTGTTCCCTGGTCAAAGCATATTTTAGACGCAGGGTGGTGCTGTTAAGATGAAATCGCTCATGCATCTCCACAGCCTTGTCAACTTGGGAAAGAAACACATATCGGCTTAAGGACTGACCAATATGTTGGTATCTGCTGGAATACCAATAGGCAATAGCAGTCCAGGCTGTAAGTCTCCCAGAACCACATAGTCTTGTTAACCTGTCGTAAATCTTGCAACAATCTAAATTTACCTGATTTTTTCTTTATAACAAAAATTGCTGTATTCCAAGGAGAACTGGAGTGCTCTATGCAACCAGCTTCTAAACTCTGAGCAGCCTGCAGTTTCTCAGTAGTTAAGGGCCATTGATTAACCCAAACAAGGTCATCAGAAATCCAATCAATCTTACCAGCATGGGCTGCAGGCTCATCAATGGCCCTCATTAAAAAAAAAACAAAAAAAAACAAAAAAAAAACCCAGTCCCCCCTTTTTTGTTTGTTTAATACAGGAATGGGTTGAGATCTTCTTGAGTCCTTTTTCCTATGCCTTTATCAGGCAAAAGTCCTTGTTTAATCATTTGTAAAGTAACAGCTCCACTGGGAGAGGACATCATAATTCCCATTTGACTTAGAATCTCTCTGTCCCATAAATTAATAGGAAGTCCTTCAATAACAAACGGTCTAACTGTCCTGGAGTTGCCCTCCTCATATTTCCAAATAAGAAGTTGGGAACACTGCTCAGTATTTAGAGAATGTCTGATACCTCGTAAGTGAGTAATGGTTGGTGCTTTTGGCTAACTAGAGGGCCAACTTTCCTTAGCAATAATAGTGCAATCAGCCACAGTGTCTAGTAATCCTTCAAATATTTTTCCATTAAGATTCAATTTAGGCCTCTCAGTAGACAATTTCTGTACCCAAAAGCTCCTGTGTAGCCAAAACCACTTTCCCCCAACCTGCCTGATAATCTTGGAATTAACTTTAATGAGAGGAAATAAGAGGAGTTGTGTAATTCTCATTTGCGCTGGAATAACTGAAATATCTGAGGGTTATGACACCATAATTTTAATTTCCCAGGTATAGTCATTGTCTGTCACACTAGGATGGACTTGAATACCTTCAACAGTAGCACTACTCCTGCCTATGATTAATCCCACAGAATGAGGAAGCAAAAGTCCTTTAACTCCAATGGGCAAGTTTTGGACCCCCATCTCAGGAGTTATTACTGTGTAGGAGATAGAACAGAGGTCCAGTCCTGCACTACCTGGGGTTGCTCTGATAAATTCAAAATTGGATTGGGATTGGCTCGAGGAACAAACTTCATTAGCCCATAACCTGTTTGCTGGGGTTAGGGGCCCAGTGCTGGCCCCATTTCCCGTTTCCCTGGTTCTGGGGATTAACATGTTGACCATCCCTAGCAAATTTATAGTGACATTCCTTGGCCCAGTGCTTTCCCCTTTTACATTTAGGGCACAACCCAGGCGGGGGTCTATCTCTTTTACCAGGACAATTTCACATGCAAAACAGTTTCTATTTTGGTCCCTTTGTGCAAGCATGGTAGAGACAGATAATCCTTTCATGGCTGCAGCCATGGCCAGTCCTTACTGGTAGGATGGGCCAATATCTGCACATAAAGGAATGAAAGTAGTCAGGTCAACTTTAGCAAGTCCATCCTAGTGTGATAGACAATGACTATACCTGGGAAATTAAAATTATGGTGTCATAATTGTCTAGGGCAAATAGCAGCACTGCAGGTAGAATTGGTATTTTCATAAGCAAGCTGTTTGACAAAAGGAATTCCACTCTCATGGTATCCAAAGATCCTCGCTGTTGCCTTCAAAAGCCAGTCCACATATTCCTGGAAAGGTTCATCTATGCTTTGTTTAATACTAGATAGGCTGGCACTCAAATCCCACTTCCCAGGCAGCCCCAGCAAGGCCTTCCTAACTGCAGCTGCTATTTAAGCATAAACAGCAGGCTAGTAATTAGTCTGATTGTTATTTCCCTCAAATTGGCCTTTACCAGCCAAAATATCCAAATTCCATGATCCATTGCCTGCTTGCTCATTAAGCAGGGCAGTTCTCTTTGCATTCTCTCTGAATTCAGTTAACCACAGCAGATAATCTCCCCCAGACAAGGATGCCTTAGTTATTGCTTTCCAATCTGAGGGGGTCAAATATGACTCTGAAAGACACTCAAACAGTGCATGGTAAAAGGAGCAGCAGTAGGCCCATACTGAGAAACTGCAAGCTTAAGCTCTTTAACAATCTTAAACTCAGTTTGATTGTACTTTCTATATCTGTTCTCTTGTTGATCCAATATTTCTACTACAGGATAGGCATAACCAGAAATATCTTCTCCGCTTTTTGTGGCCCAAAGAATGGTTCTTTCTAAAGGAGACAAAATAGGCTTCACTATGCCTTTTTTGAATACTCCAGCTAAATATGGAGGGGGCTTGGTACCAGCACCTCAAACAGGCCAATCAGGGTTATAGTATCTGGCAGCCTGCTCCTCTCAATCAATCTCCTCATCAGGGCTTAATTCCTCATCTTCAGAAACAAATGTAATCCCTGCCAGCTCTGCTCAAAGGCTCCTATAAGGATTATGAGAGCCAGATGCCTCGAATAGTGTAGAAGGGCCGGCTGAATCATATTGTCTCTCTGACTTTCGTTCCTCTTTCACAGATTCTAGACATTCATAGACCTCGCCCAGTCCTTCCTGAGCATCTTCTTTATGAGACTTTGTGATAGCATTAATAGTAGCCCAAAATGAGAGTATATTTTCCTCTATCTATTTTTCTTTTAAAACTTCTCCTACCCTTTTCCAATGCCTCCTACTCAATGTCTCATTTTTGGGAAGCCAAGGGCAGTGGGATTCTGTAACATCTAAAATTTCTTCCAAGGTTTTCTTTTTAAAGCCCACTCCCTGTGTTTGAATCAAGACCTTCAAAGACTTCAAAAGGGCTCCTCTCCTATTGTTCTATCCCATCATGAACTGCTCAGACACTCACCAGTCTCTCCAGGGGGGAAAGAGAGAACCACTTCTACTTTGCCATTTTGGGGCCCCAAATCACAGCGTTCCCTAGCATGTCCCCCATTACCAGGTCCCAAGTTTTCAGTATCATCTGTCGTCCCCTGTGACCATTGACTCTACAACCTGTACAGGGGGCTGGGAATTGGAGAGACAAAGAAAACAGAGAAGGACACCTAGATCAGATCTGACTTACTTGGTGTCCCTTTCTGTGTTCTTTGTCTCTTGAATTACCAGTCCCCTGTACAGACGGTACAGTCAGTGTTGGAAGGTGACAACAGAAATGGGCAAAAGTCCTCCAGAAAAGTGTGTTTGTTGCATCCACTAATTTCTATAATATTTTAATAGAGTACTTCATTTCTTGTTTATCCTTGTGCTATGGCTTTTTCTGTTGTATTGTTCATATTGAAAGGTTCTGACTCTCCTAATGCATTTCTTACTCTGAAAGCTGTTGAAAATTCTGTAGGTCATCTTTGGGATTAATCTCAACAGAATCAAGAGACCATATCCTCCCTCACTTAGTTCTTTAGTACATTATTGTAGTTATACATTCATTACTATAGTTTGCAAAAGATTGACCCAGAATTTACATGGTTTATGAGTCTGCAAAAATTTTCAAATTAGACTACAAGCATGGACTTACATCACTGGTTTCTTTCTTCCAGTATCTTAACCTCCATAGCTTTTTAAAACCTTTTTATTGATTCTTTGTGAATTTCACATAACAAACCCCAATCCTACTCATCTTCCTTTCCACTTGTACCCACCCTCAATGTTTGCAACCTTACCCCCAACACAGAAAAAGAAATCTTGCTGTGGAAGCTGTAGTATATCACAGTGTACCCTACAATATTCCCTTTGCTCATACATCTTTGCTTACACATCTCTATTTCAATGATTTGTTGGTGTGGTATGAGGCTTTTGGCTTATGCTACTCAGTATAAGTAGTATATACTTATACTACTTATACTCACTGGGACTCTTCAGTTATCCTGTTTTTGCCCTTGTCATGGAAATCCTGTAGATTTGGATTTGTAGGATGAGAGCCTTTATGTACTCCATCGGTTCATTGATGTTAGGGTGGGCCAATTCAAAGTCCTGAATCCGGGCTTGAGATGTATCTGAACTTACAGGGCTGTCAGCTCTCCCCCTCTCATGCCTTTGGTTGCCAGCTGACCAGAAAACCCTACAACTCTATCCTGCTCCCCAGGCAAGGTGCAGGACCTGCTTTCATGAGTGATGCAGCTGGTAAGGACAAAGCCAATTCTACAATCTCATGACCCAAGGGCCAGTTCTCCCATCAGCCATAGATGGCGAGGGATAAGGAAGAGAAGGAAGGCATCTTTCCCTAGTCCAGACAACTACCCAGCAGAAAAGATGAAGGGCCAGCTTTGCCATGCTCACACCCTCATGGACAGCTCACCTATGTTCCCCACCATTAGGGTCATCACTACTGTGCTGGCCGGGTGAGATACAGGACCTGCTCTCCTGAGTGATACAGTGATGAGGAGCAAGGCCAATTCTCCTGCTCTCATGTTCTCTACGATTCCAGCTCACTCACCAGCAGTTGGTGGCAAGAGCAAAAGAGAAGGGACGACATCTCTCTTTTGCTGATGACAAGCACAGCGCGACAAGAGACGGGGACAGCTTTCCCAAGCTCACAAACATGGGGCCAGCTCGCCCACAGTGACCAGTTTCAGCTCAACTCTGCTATCCAGGTAAGATGTAGGGTCCTGTGTTCTGTGTTCTGCACCTGATGAGAGGCAGGAGAGCTCTTCTGCTCTCAAGAAAGTAGATCCAGGTCTCCCTCATGTTACAGGTAGTAAGGAGCAAGAGGTTGGAGTGTATCTCTCCCTAGTCCATGCCACTGCATGGACAGTAGCATGATTTATATCTCCCATGCTCATATCCTAAAGGGCAGCTTGTGAGCAACTCCTGCAATGTGTGAAATTGCTCTCCTGAGTACAGCTGCTGATTAGGGATAGGATCAGCTCTTCTGGTCTTATGCCAGAAGATTCTGCACTTCTTTGATGGCCAAGTGGGGGCTAGAGCCATTTCTGCACAGACTTCAAACATCAACATGTCTCTGGGTTGCATCCTAGACCAGGGATATCCACTTGACATTTGGTGGTAACAGTCATCTGCTGCAGGGCCACAAACCCAAGCGTGGCCACCAGTGGCAGCATAGGCTATGAACCCACCATGGTCCCTGGTGGAATCACCAGCTACTTATTTCAGGCTGTTCTTAATTACCCCTGATTCTCTAGTTTTACCTCTTTTTATTGTTCTCACATCCTTCTGTTTTTCTATCACTTCCATTTATCCTTCACTTCCTTGCTCCTCGTAGCCGTGCCTGGGGTCTCTGAGTATCTGCGCTTGTCTCAGGAGTTTTCTCAGGTCTCCAATTATACATTGTGCATTACAGTGCCTGGCACAGGTCATCTTCAGTATGAACGGACCCCCAGTCCTACATGGCACCAGACTGATGTTCATCTCAGGCAAACTTCCTTTCCAGGTCTCATGGTACCAGTCTGGTGGTTCTCTTGGACACACATCTTGCCCAAATCTCCCAAGTGGCCATCTGCCTGGGGCCCATAGTCCAGTTTCTTGTATGACTCAATTATCAAAGTAGGTAAAGCTTAACAAAGTTAGCAAAGACAAGGAAGTTGGACATTTATTCTTAAGCTAGTCTCAGGTAGGCTGGATATAGGCTTTTTCTGAGGCTACTTAGGTTATTGTCTTGATGCAGCATAAGATAGTAATATTACAGTTTCTGATGTTTAGAATTTGTGGCCATAACTTTAGTTGGCCAGTAGCTATTTTGGACGTTTGGGATTCCAGTGTATTCCAAACTTATGTCAGGGTGAGCTTTTAAGCATAAAATCATGTTCACTTAACAAAAACAGTTAATCATAAGTAGAATTGCAGGAGTTAAAAAAGCAAGGTTAATATAGCTTGCAGATTTGCCCAGAATTACAGAAATTGATGGATTAGTTCTTTCTTTTAAGATTATCTATGTAAATTGCTGATTATTAACCTTCAGTTATTAGTTTTGAATCAATTTCTTGTTACAGATTCTATAGGTTTTTAAACCATATCCAATAAACTTATAAATCTTGACATACAGAAAATTCACATAATAATCTTCTTACAAATATTGATATAAAGTTCATATTAGTTAAATGAAACCAATATCTAATTTTTTTACCTACCCAGTCTTGATTTGTTTTTGGTTAGAATGTCTGGTGAATTCCCTGACATAGTTTATGAACTTTCCAATTTCATAGTGAAGTTTTAAATACAGTAGAGGAGAATTGAAATTTTTTCAAAAACTGGGTATTTAAAGGTGCACACCTTTAATCCCAGCACTCATGAGGTAGAGGCAGGCAGATCTCTGTTAGTTCAGGTCCAGACTGGTCTATTGAATGAGGTCCAGGACAACTCACTAGAGCTATTTCAGAGAGAAACCCTGTCTCGAAAACCTAAAAACAAAACAAAACAACAACAATAATAACAACAACAAAAATCCCTACCATCTGTTTTCAAAGATGTTTTCCCTGTTAAATAAAAAGACATGAAAAAATTGGATATAGATATAATGTAGGAATGATATAGAAAAAGGGACAGATTATTGAATATGCTCTTATATCTTTGTATATTGATATAAAATTAAGAATATATTTGGCTACATTGGTATTGATATTTGTATACTGATACATAATTAAGATTACATTTGACTACACTGATATTGATCTTTGTATATTGATACAAAATTAAGGTTAACTCTTTTTAATGTATTGTACATAGGTAATGCCTAAAAAATGCAAAGTGAAGTTTTGGCCTTTTGATAGCAATTATAACAAACTGTTTAGGATAGTTAGAAATGCAAACTAATAGTCATTCAAACATGTCATTTTGTTAGGTACTAGCATAGTTTATCACAGTTGTTTTCCAAGTTAACCAGAAATCACATTGCTAAGAGACAATCAACATTTGCTCATCCAAATATACAGAGACAGATAGGTAGTCTTCAAAAACCTCAAGAGATCTGTATAACAGGACATTCAAAGATGTATTCTTACCTTAAGATTTTTTGATGTTGAGACATGTCAACTCTTCACAACACCCCCTCTTCTACTCCAAGTAGAGGATGAGACTCAAAGAACCTCTATTTGGAGATGGTTACATTAGTGGTAAGCTTATCGGTCGGCAAGAAAAGTCCCTTGCTTCAACTGCAAACAAAATGCTATGAGAAAAGGACAAAACTTGGAAGCAGGTAAGTTGACAGCCTAGGTCTGCCAAGACAGGGTAGGCAAGTCCTTCATAATTCCTGCTATACAATTAATATCTGTCAGAGATACTGGGCCAAGAGTCTGTAGATAGATCTCTAATGTATGTGGAGAACTTGGGGGCTATTCAGGAAGCCAGTTGTCTCTCACTTCTTAGTTTTGGAAGCTGCTGGCTCTGCACTTCCTTTATAATCAGATATATTTACCCTTCTCAGGTCTCTGATGTGGTTGAGGACTAGATAGTTACAGTCTCACAGTTAAATTTTAAAAGTTGTTTAGGAATTAAAAGATGTTCTAGATCTAAAAAAGATGTTTTTAAGTTGGTAATGCAAGTTAGGATGGAAAATGAGTTAGGTATAGAACTTTAAACTCATGGAGATAGATAGATAATAGAATGTTAATATCACTTGCCAAATATATATGGACTGTACATTGGAAATGTATGTTATACCTCATAATATATATAAGTAAGTGTGTCCTAATCATTCAGAAAAAAATAATTATAAGCTCTGGGAGAAGGGGGAGAGGGTGGGAAGTGGGATCAGGGGGGATGGAGGGAGGGGACTGTGATGGAGATGTAACTTGAAGTAATAAATAAACATTAAAAAAAAACTACCATTTGAAATACAAAGATCTTTGTTGGTATTTGCCCCCCTTATTTTTTTTTTCAACATTAGCCATACCCAAAAGACATTGCATCTCTGCTCAATTGAATCTAGTGACCAGAAAGACATTTTGAACCTTGGCTATCAAAATAGCTATAGAAAGTGGTAGAAATAGATTGCGGCCAGGGCTGCTGAGGTGCACAAAGATGCTCAGGGTGGCATGCTGGCAAACTGTAGTGTTTTCCTTGCCTCAGCCCAGCAGTGTGAAATTGGGAGCAGCTACAACTTGGTCTGGCTCCCAGGTCCATATGTAACTGGAGAAGATTAATAAAAGCACTCAAATGCGTAGAAAGGATGGAGACAGTAAAAAAGGAAACAAGTGCACTGATCCTCTATTTCTCTCAGCTGAAGAGTTGTAACACCAAAAGACAGACAAAATACAAGACAAAAATACAGATCAAAAGAAAACCCGTTGAAACAATGAAATCCATTAAGGTCATTGAGACATTCACCAGTTTTAAAAACAAGTAAGGTTTTTCTTAATTGCTACCTTAAGCAACCCAGTCACCAGGTACCTACCAAAGTATTCTAAATTGTCAGATTTTCCTGTTTCAGTTAGGCTAGGTCTCTGATCGCTATATCAGAATCTGACATTCTGCACTGGTTTTTCTAATCTGTTGGCTTCCAATATCTCAGAAAGTCCACAAATTTCCTCTGTTCTGCTGTCCAACACAAGTACTCAAACCATGCCAATTGGTGCTCAGGTGTTGGGCCTCTCCAATTTCTCAGATCTTAATCTCACCAAGGCACCCCCAGGGTTCCAAGGAAGATCAGCAAAAGAACTGATGGCTCTGGCCAAACACTCATGTAACCAGAAATGATCAGATGGTCCCCACTAGGCCTTGTTTATTACAATGAACTAGAAGAGAATATTGGATCTCATAAGCAATGCCCATTAGGACCCAAGACCCTAGTTTGTCTTTACTATGAAATGTCTTCTATGCCTAAAGTGGAGGCTGGTTCATCACTTGTTCAATGAGGTACTCTTTGTTGGAGGAAGTATGTCACTCAGCATGACTTTGATGTTTCAAAATATGTCAGGGCCAGTCACTTTCTCTCTCTCTTTCTCTCTCTCTCTCTCTCTCTTTCTCTCTGTATGTGTGTATGTATATATGTACATATCTATACATATCATATATTTATGATATATAGACAGATAGATATAGGTACAGATGTTATAAAGATAGAGATTCTCCAGCATCATATATGCTCCCCACTATGATGATAATGAACATTAGAATGTGGTTAGTTCCAAATTAGAAATAGACAGTAAATGACTGTCATAAATAAGAGATGAAGTAGAACATTCACATTAAATGTTCAAGAGATTAGAGTATAATTTTATAGCTTCTATATTCTATCACTATAAATGCTTAACACATTAGAGATAGGTCTAGCTAGCATAACATATCTATGAATCATCTACCAGAAATAAAGACTAAATAGTCAAATGTCATATGTGCCTTCATTTTTTTGAGAAGCAAATAGAGAAAACTGTTATAATTTCTCTGTCCTCTAATTTTCCTAGAAAGGCACCTGTCTAGGACTAATCTCACCTTCCTGTAGGAGGGAATGTGGCAATGTTAAGCCCATTGAAAAGGAGAAAAAGGTCACCAATCCAAATTACCAAATTGGATCAAGCTTTCTTATTGTAGACAGCAGTACATAGCCAGTCCACCAGCTATCGCCCCAATGTGGGCTTCAGTGATCAACCCTGGACATGGTGAAGATAAGGTTTTTATATATCATGAGTAGGTGATTCCCAAATAGGAGATTTGGCAGGCAAGTAGGTGGGAGGGGTCACAGAAGCAGGATATAAACATCCCATGTTGGTCATAACCATCTCCTGAAACAAAGGTATGTGTGTAAGGTGACCATAGCAACCTGGTCATAACAACATCCTGAAACAAAGGCACAGTTGCCATTTCCTAGAACAGACCACACAGAACCATTTGCAATTCAGTTTACATGTGGGGCATAGTTCAATATTTGAGAAACAGAGATTTAATCATAAGCAGGAATGAATCTTGCTTCTCTTTATTACTATGATGGCTTTCACGCCCAAGATGAAGCAGGCTGGCTTATCAGCAAGGCAGTTTGTATTACCAAATGCTACAGAGGCTAATTGTGATATTATATGCTGATAATATTTGCTGAAGGACACAGAGGAAAGATGATCAAGAGTTCTAGGCCAGTCTGGGCTATAGCATTGCAGGTGTGGCTGCTGTGTCACATGTTCCCCAATAAGTGACAGAGAGGAGAGAGGCCATGAATAAGCTCAGTGTTTTGAATTGTGAACACCTGAATGATTTTAGCCCAACATTCCCTGAAACAAAGCAAGTCTGAGATGACAACCAGTGTTTCCCTAAGCAGGCACTAACACACACTCAAGGCAGGCCCAAGACAGAAATTAGAAGAATCTCATCTGGGACCATAACCCCTGGTAGGAGTGAACTGGAGACTGATGACCCTCACATGGGATGACTCAGGTTCACCCAGTGAAGGAGTGAGCCCGAGTCAACTACCAGACTGGTACAATTGGGCCTGGACAGGGAGCTTGCCTGAGATGCACACCAGTCCAGTGCTGCACAATCCTTGGGTAGGGGAGTAGACCATGCTTGAAATGAACCCTGCACCATGCCATAATGCATGAGTGGAGCATAGCACTTCTGAGATGAACCCATACACTCAATGACCCCTGGGGCCACTCAGAGGAACAAGGAAGTGGTGGAGAAATGGAAGATATAGAAAAAGAGAAGGATGCAGCACAATGATGAGAGGCAGAACTGGAGACTTGAGGGTAATGAACAGCCTGATGTGAGTAGCTCATGATGTCACCTGGGACCTTGGTGGGGTCATGGCCTGTGGTGCTACTGGAGATCAGGCCTGGGTTTGTGGCCCTGCAATAGAAGTCTGTTACTACCAAAGATCAGGCAAATGTCCATGGTCTAGCTTGTGATATCTGTAAGTACTTATGTCAGTGAGCTTAATCTTCCCTGCCTATTGCCTACTGCTGAGAGGGGAAGCTCCAAATATAAGTTTCCTTTAAGTTCTTTAACTTTAACTTAGCTTCCTGTTATATATCTGTCTTGACAGAGTTCTAGTTGGCTGATAAACACCAGTTGTGGACAATAAACTACTCCAAAGTTGATCTATGTCATGCCAGCCCAAAACAGTCCTACAAAATCAGAAAGCCTTGGACTCGCTGAAAACTGATATGAACCAGTCCATGTCATATGATTACTTCCTGTCTCTTCAGCTGGGTTAGCAAATCAGATGCTTGTGATGAATGTCCTATTGTCCTAATACCCTCACTGCATTTGGCCAATATTCATGCCTTTGTTACCCCTTGTCCTCAAAAAAGGGCTAGAATATTAGGTCCAAGGGCAATTCCCTGGCCAAAGGAACAAAATGATACCTATATTACCTATTGGCATTTGAAGATTTGTCTTCATATCTTTGAATTTAACACAAGGCCACACCTACTTAAATTTATGGGGACGATTCTTGTTTAACCAACAACCATCACAGTAGTTTTCTCAAGCCTACTCTTTTCAATTAGTTGATTGGTCTGTTTCTATGCCAGCTCTTATTGTGTTAATGCTTATAACTTTGTAACTTATTTGAAATCTAGAGAAGCACAATGTCTGCAGACTTTTCTTTCGTAAGATTGCCTTACTTATCCTGGGTATTTTGGTAGTTACACAGGAATATAAAATATAAGCAACAGAGAAAGAGAAGAAAACAAGACAAGAGATAGAAAACAAGAGGGGGGAGACAGAAGGAAATAGGAACACATCATGCATGCTTGTTTACAAGGAACTCATTTGTATAAAATGAATCCATTTCGAGAAAGGCAATGGTAGCTTATTCATGGCTTCAGCACCATAACAAGATGATGTTCCCTTAAGCTTCCATGCCTTAACACTGCTGCATAGAGAGTTACAATTCAGAATGTGTTGGGAAGCTGCAAGTGTTGGAATCACAGTAAGTGTTATATTCTTTTATATTTAACAAAGTTCAAGTAAATACTTTCTTTCTTATGCCCTTTATATATCTTTCCCATCATCCAGGATAGATGCATCCAGCACCTACTTCCTCCTCCATAAAGATGAACCAAAGTACCAACAGTATTGCTATATTTTGAAGGGTGTGACTGTTGTGGACCACTAGGATTTAGTAGGAAAGAAACTGAAATGTTTTAAGATTCCAAGAACTGGTATGATGACTTGGCTATGCAGGAGTGAGAGCTGAAGAAACCCTCACCAGACTCACAACGTGAATGTATAGATTTCAACTACAGGCCTGCTGTGTGTTACTCACCAGCTGGTCAGGGTTCACTTAGTGTTCAAGTGAATACTCAGAGTGCAGCAGCCAGGAGCAAGCTGGAGAACAAGGATACTATATGAGTTTGTACTATTGTCAAATCAGAAATTCCACTTTACTTTCAGGATTTTTAAGAGTTTCATTCTGAAAAATCTATTTGTGTTGTTAATGATTTATACTCTTTTATGTTATTATGGTTTACAACCTTAGTCAGTGTTTTCATTGTGGTCTATATATTTGGGAGAAATAACTATAATACCAGCAATCAGGCACCTACCCAGCCAGCACAAAGGAACCAATGACAAAACATGTCGTTACCAACTACCAGTCACAACAGGTGCCATACCCATCATTTGTGTGTGCACTATGTTCTCCTATAAAAGCCCTCTGCTCTTCCTGCTCTTCCCTTTTTTCCCACCCATCTCCTCCCAGAGGCCCAAGCACCTCATCCCCTCCACCAATAAAACCTTCCACATGAGATCTTTTGCATGGTGTGACTATATGGATTCCAACCCATAGGGATTCTGCAGTAGATCTATCAATAACACTTTTAAACAGTTTGTCACTTATTACCTACAGTTCTGATTTTGTTTTAAAAACCTCATTGTCATTTTGTTAGTTATATGTCATGATTTTTACACATTTCTGTTACATTCTGCTATAATGATAAATCAATCTTCTTGTGATTATTTTCATTTTGCATTTTTTCTTTTCGCAGTGCTGGCAATTGAACCTATGACCTTGTTTTGCTACACAAATGCTCTTCCTCTTAGTTGTTACACCCACTGTCTCATTTTACATTCTAATAGTCTAATACTGACAAGGTTATATTAACTATAATTTTATCTGATTAGTTTTTATAAATTTGTATGACTATGTTCTACATATGTCCTTAGAAAGAAGCATACAGATCAACATTTTGAATTACAGTCTATGTCTATTGATAAGACAGTGTGATATGTTTGAATTATTGGAATCTCTAAAGTGCTCAGATTTAGTTATACACCTTTATTTTGTAAACTTCTGATTAACATAATTTCTCTCGATTCTTCTTACTGGGCTCTGTCACGAGACTGAGCTTACTCTTCTTACTTTACACTAGTTTTGTCCTCTGTTAATTTGAGTGCTGAATATTTTATTTATATTATTTAGTAAACATATATATGTATGCATGTGTGTACGTATGTCTATTACATATATCACTAGGCACCATGTAGAGATTCTCTTGTAAGTCTATGGGTGATATCAGTGCCCAATAGCTGAAGAGCACTAGGAAATCACTAGTTTTCTTTCAAACTGAAGCCAATGCATCTCGGTTTTTCTTGTGGCAGTAATCATGTAGGACTTATGTCCTACACAATATCAATTCAAGAAAATTGCAACTAGAATCTGTTTAAGTGTGAAATGAATCCAATTACTAACCTGAATATTGCATAGCTTTCTGTAGTAGCATTTCACAAATAATTTCATATTTTCAGTAAGTACTTAGATATTGGCTATATCCCTCTGCCTTTTTTCCCATCTTCTGCTAAAAAAATCCTTGTGTTTTTTTTTGTACTTTTTACATTTTGCTGTTAATGTTCTCAACTTTATTCAAAACATATTATGATCAGCTTTACAGTGAGATAGTGGAATATTTAATGTCTAATAACTACTTAAATTATTTTATAATACCTAGAGTGTTCATTGCTGCTGATAATATCCTTCTTATCTGTCTTACCTGCTCAGCTTATTTTCTTTCTTGCTCATGAGACATTTTCATAGTTCTTTCAACAATATTTATTAAGATTTAATTTCTTGGTCCTTGCATGTGTTAACATATTTTTGTGGAGTTGAATGAACAAGAGCATGTAAAATGTTTTCTAAGTTTTAGAAATATATGTTAAGCTTTTTTATAATTCCTGTGTTCTACAAATTCCCCAAATAGTATAAGTTTTAGTAGAATATAAACTTTGTGTTCTCATAGCTAGAATTTCATGCAATTAATTAGATTTTTTTTAAATACTTTATTTTTTTCTTCAAATTACATCTCAGTAACAAACCCCTCCCTATTCCCCCTTCCTATCCCGCCCTTCCACCCTCTTCCCCCCAGAAGTTTCCCCTTTCAGTCCAACAGATGGTTCCTTCTCTTATAACAGTAAGTATTACACAAAACAATAGATATAAATATGCCACATTTATGAGAGTTAAATGGCCCAGTAGACCTTCCCAATGTCCAGTTTATACATATTTGGCCCCTGACTTTAACATTCTACTATCTAACCAACTCCATGAGTTTAAAGGTCTATATGTGACTCAACATTCATACTATCTTGCAACACACTTTTAAGAGTATCTTCTTAGATCTATAACACCCTCTTGATTCCTAAACAATTCAAAATTTAACTATGAGACTCTAGCTGTGTATTCTTCAACCACCTCAGAGACCTGAGAGGGATAAATATATTTGCTTATATAGGAAGTGCAGGGCCTGCAGCTTCCAAAACTAAGAAAGAACATACCAATGACTGCCTGGACAGTTCCCATTTTCTCTCCATACATTCCAGCATCAGTCTTCAGCCTTTGGGTCCTGTTTCTCTGACAGACATTTGTTGTAGAGCAGGGATTATGAAGGACTTACCTACCCTGTCTTGGCAGAGTTAGGCTGTCGACTTCCCTGCTACCAAGTTTTGTCCTTTTTGGACAGCAGTCTGTCTGCAGTTGTTGCAAGGGGTTTTTTCATGCCAAGAGAAAGGCTTGCCACTAATTCAACCATCTTACAGTGGAGGTGCTTCGATGCTTATCTTCTACTTGGAGTAGAATAGAGGGTGCTGTCAGGAGCTGATATGTCTCGATATCAAAAAAAAATCTTGATTTAAGATAACATCTTTGAATGCCATATTCTGCAGATCTCTTGGGGTTTTTGAAGATGCCCTATCCATCTCTTGTATTTAGATAAGCAAATGTTGCTTGTCTCTTAGCAACTTGATTACTGGGTAGTTTAGAGAATATCTGTGATAGACTGTCATAGTAGCTAACAAAGTGACATGTTTGCATGACTAGGAGTTTGTTTTACTTAACTATCCTAGACCGTTTTAGACGGTTGGTATCAAGAGGTGAGAGCTTCACATTTTATTTTTAAGTATCTCTAGGTATGATACCATTAGGAAGCATTACCTTTAAATTTGTATCAATATACAAAGATCTATTCAATTGTGGTTAAATATACTCTTAAGTATGTATCAATATACCAAGATCAATGCCTATGTAGCCCAATATAATCTTAATATTACGTCCATATGCAAGGGTCAATACCATTGTGGCCAACTATAATCTTAATTTTGTATCAATATACAAAGATCAATACCGATGTAATCCAATACAATCTTATTTTTGCACAATAAACAATGGTCAAAACCACTTTAGCCAAATAAACTACTAATTTTGTATCAATATACAAAGGTATAAGGGCATATTCAATAATCTGCCCCTTCTTCTTGGACCTTCCTGTGCTATGTCTATATCTCATTTTTCTCAAGCCCATGCACTCCTACATAGGAGAGGAAGAAGGATACAGAAAAGGAAAAGTAGGAAGTCCCTGGGGCTAACCTCCAAAACCCATTAAGACAGGACCATTTATCAGCTTGTAGTCTCTTCCCCTACATATCAGAGTTTTCAGTTATCCTTCAAATAACCTAAAAGAAGGGCGGAAAAACACCTTCCCCATCCATTGGGCATGGGACGTCGCTCTCTTAAAGTGACTTCCTGCTGATTTGGGTCATAGTAGACCTGTTTGGGGCCCGAACCCAAACGGGAAAAATTATTAAAAATGTTAGTACACTCCTTTTATGTTCAGTCCTTCTGTTCTCAGCTGTTTAGATGACCTAAGGGGTTTGTAGGCAGAAGCTGATCTTGCAGGCTTCACTGAGATTTTATTTGTTTTTCATTCACTTGCAGCTCAGCCTACTTCACTACTGAAGATGTTTGGCCCTAGCACCATCCATAAATTATATTTCTTTTTTTTCTTTTTTTTTTTTTTTGGTTTTTTGAGACAGGGTTTCTTGTTTAACAGCTCTGGCTGTCCTGGACTCACTTCTCCATAAATTATATTTCTAAGGGAAAAATCTCCCCCTTTTCATTTCAAAATATTAAAATTCTCTCATAATAAATCTCCAAGATAGTATGGACACCTCCTTGACTCAGGCAAGGTTTATAGTTCCTTCTGAGATAAGGCCTATAGCCTTGACCCTCCTTAATATTTCAATCCTTAAGGTATCCATCTTTCTAAAGGCTAGTCTAGCTTCTTCTTTTTCAATTATAGTTCCTATTTTTCACTTACTACAGCTTTTCATCCAACAAAGCAAACTCTTAGTTTGGATGTCATATGTCTTTTTTCAAATAACAATATTTTCATTTACAGTGTTTGAAAATGGTAATGGCTCATAAGAAGTTAAATATCACTCGAGTTAAAATTACAAATATTCTTTTGTAATAAAAAAGAATGAATTACATACATTTCTTTACATTTATATCCAGAGTTAGAAGTTTATAATTGTATTGTTTTTCTATCCTAAGTTCATGTCTTGAAATTATGTTTATTGTTAATCATTTTTGATAAAAATTTAAGAACCATTTATTCAACCCTCTTTGGTGTGAAAACTCTGGGTAAAGCTAGTGAAGTCAGTAGTACAAAATTTTGAGATAATATTTAATTTAAGAACAAAATGAGAGGGGGACAAGATGGCAGTGACCGGCACAGACACATTCTGAGCAAGAGGAAATTGGCTAGATCACTGCAGAGATACACTTGTGCTGAGCAGCAATTTAAGAAGTGCAAACCCTGGTAGGCTCACCTGTAAATCCCAAGGACAATGAAAGTCCCTATGGTACTTCCAGACACTCAGAAAAACAGAACAGCCAGACTCTGGAGCAGAAGCACTTCATACGGAGAAGAGCCCATGGGTCTGAGACACTCAGGACTCCAGTTGATGGTTTTGACCTCCAGAAAGAGGTCCTCACTGGCCTCCTGATCCCTCAGCTCACACACAGTTGTGCCTTTACCCAAAAGAGGACTAGCAGAACCACGGGAACAGTAAATTCCAGGTGTCTCTCCTTGTGATTTACAACATGGCAGCATCTGGCTGACAGGTGAGTGGTTGAGCTAGGAGGGAGCAGAGCAGTTCTTAATCACAGACACCATTTTGTAATGCCCTGTGAATGTGCAGTGCACCTTAGCTGGACACCCAGTTTGGAGTACCAACAGTCCCATCCCTGGAGCTGGAAAACAGTTCTAGGCCATTGCACAACTGCCCGAGTGATGCAGGTTGCTCTAGATCACAATGCTTCTAGAGATGGAAACTGCTCTAGGGATCCACTAGGAGCATCAAGGGAAGAACAAGATCACAGATCTGATACACAGGCTGCCAAGGAACTAGTAGACCCCACTGGCTCAGAAAAGCTGCCCTAGAATGCATTACTTTGGGCCAGGGAAACTCAGTCAGGTTTCTGGTCCTTGAAGCCACTGGAACACACTGCTGCCCCTGGGACTGCTCTACAGAGAGGTCTCACTAGCAGCCACAGGGGTCCTTCCCTGGCCCCTGGACTCCAAATTCTTCCTGTGTCTCGGATCAAGGGCCACATAGAGTCAGAGACAGTGAGACTTCTGGTCTCCAAGAGCCAGTCCTCCAAACTGCAGCCCCTGGGAGAGCTCCTCACAGAGATCTCACTAGCAGACACAGGGGCACTTACTTGACCTCTGGCCTCCAGGCACTTATAGGTACACAGGTCAATGACTATATAACCCCAGAGACAGTCAGGCTTCTGCCATCCAGAAACCTGTGTACAACTCCACTACTCCTGAGAGAATTCCTTGGAGAGGTATCGCTTGCAGCTACAGAAGCTACAGCCATACTAACCTTCATGAAGTGATCCTATGGATCCCAGGATCATACAGGTGCATATAGAAGCATCCAGTCTCCATATCTGTAGTCTTTCCTGGTCACCAAACCTAGTGGGCACCAGGACCAATCAACTAAGGTCCAGGAAAACCATATGCCTAAAGGAAAATGAAGGAACACAAGCAACAAAAAGCAAGGCAATATCCACCACTGTGTTAAAAAAGAGGTTAATTAAATTGTTTACCCAGTATTTATATTATCATTAATTGGTTGGTGGCTGTTAATTCTTAACCCACCATTATAAATGTACACACAGACACCATGTGGACTTCAACAAGCCTGAATTGAAAATTGCTCTTAATTCTATTAGCCAAATATGACCTCATATATACATGTCCCCTTAGACTGCTATTCTCCACGCTATTCTCATGTTCCTGGCAATGTGGAATGAGGTTCTTTTTTAATCTACCCCATGGCAGTGTCTTCCTTGTTTTCTTCTGGCTTCTCTCTGGCCCTCTTCTTGCTTCTGGCTGGAATGCATTAATCCTCTGTCTAAAGCACAGACTTCCTATTCTAATCTCAGGAAGTCCCACCTTTCTTTGTCTTTGCACAATCTCAGGCCTCAGCATTTATTTAACCAAACAGGGACAAGATAAGTAACAGACAGCAAGCAGGACCAATTAACATTTAGAATTCTTAACACCACCCCATCAATTCCTTCCATTTGATTAATAAAAAGGCTAAATTTTTTAACTCATATAGTAAAACCAGTAAGAACAAATCTGAAACAATCAAGAAAACCATATATAAAAGTTACACACATAATGTTTAGCCTATTTGTATCAGGCAATCTTAAAGAAGAAAAAAATCATCTACCTTGGTGTGTCTAAAGTTCTGAACCTAAATAATTTCTATCATATCCTATATTTATAAACCTAGATTTTATTTACACTTGAAAATATCCTTTTAAATCCTAAACAACTCAAGTTCAAATGAAATTTTATAACTCTTATGCCTTCAACCCAATCAAAGACATAAGAAGGGATAAAGTTATTATTTGGGTGAGTAAGAAGCATAGGAGAGCAGCTTCCAAAAAGAAATATGACAGTTTGTTGCCTAGAAAGTCCCAAACATATCTCGATATCGCTGGAGCATCATCTTCAGGCTTCTGGCCAAGCATTTTTCACAGACTAAATTGTGTAGCAGGAAATAAGAAGGATTTTCCCATTCTGTCTCTTTAGAATTAGGACAACGACTTACCTGAATTTAATTTCTGGTCCATCTTTGTACTGTATATAGTCTGTTGAGAGAGCATGGGCATTTTTGCTCAATATGAATTATCTGCTGATGGGACATTGCTTTTTGATGCTCATTGTCTTCTTCCAAGTCAAATAGGAACTGTTAGGAGCTGACTGTCTTAAGACAAACAATTCTTAAAATAATAAAAACATTGCTAACTGCCATTTTCTGTATGCCTGTGAGGGTTTTGAAGACATCTACTATTTTATTTATAAATCTATCTACCTATGAAAAAACAACCTGTGTATTTTAACCATTTACTATCTGTTTAACCTATTAAGTCTATTTTGTGATAAATTAAGACTAGTATTTGACATGACCAGAAGCTCCATTGGCCAGTCAACTTGTATTATCCAGATTCCTAAATAGATTGCAATAGCAACCCATAAAAGGATTGGAAATAAACCTGTACTTTTAAGTGAGTTGTATAGATAAAATATGTTATATAAATGTTGAAATATACTGATTATATGTCAAAATATAAAATTCTATTAATGAACCAAAATGTAACCTTATTTTTGTATCAATATTCAAAATTCCATACCAATGTATCAAAAATACCTTTGTTTGAGAATAACAATAGTTTTGAATTTCAGAGCAGATTTAATAATCCTTATATCTTATCGTTTCTATATAATATATACACATATTCCCACTCTTTTTCTTTTCAAGACTTTCCCCCCTATATAAGAGAGAAAGAAGGATAGAGAAAAGAAAAAGAAAAGTCCTTGAATCTAATCTCCTATATCTTGCTTAACAAGACCATTTAACAATTTGTAACAATTCCCCCTAAACAACATCTATCATCCACCTCACTTTTGGGAATGGTACGTCACTCTCCTGAAACTGCTTCCTGCTGAATTGGGATGCAAAAAATCTGTTTGGGGGCCCAAATAAAATGGAAAAAAAATGGTTAATCAATTACTAGTAACATTTGTGTCCATTCTCTATGTGCTCAGCAATTTGAATGTCCTGAACAGTTTGTAGTCTTAAGATGCACTTTGGTTAGGAAAATTCAGGGCTTTATGTCCTGTCTGGAACAGTCTTTGAGGCTGGACCATCTCAGCAAGCTGTTTGAAGTTATTCTGGTTGCAGATTTTTGAGGAAACAGCTATTGAGACAGTCTATGAGGCTGGATCATTTGGGTTACTTGTCTTTTCTTCTTTGGACTCTGGTCCCGTTGTTCTGAAAATATATAATATTTCACAAGTACCATATAGTTCTGCAATTACCAAAATGACTTAGATGTGCAGGATTCACAAATCAATTAAGGAATATCTTCTGTTCTTTGTTTGTACAGCAGAAAGACATTTGTAAGTTTCCATGCTAAATAAAAAGATGACATGTAATAGTCTTACATATATATGCTACACATAATCTGTTTCAAATTGAAAATACAGCATAAGACTGTATGGAGTTTAAATCTTCTCCTCTACAGTTGACATAAATTTATTAATTGATTAAAACAGGTTTATTCTTTGTTGCTCTGGATTTTTGTAGATTAGATTTGCCTCAAACTCAGAAGGACCCTGTCTCTGTCTTTTTCTCCCATGTTTTGGGATCAAAGGTATGCATTTATTTATTTTTTTATTTCCTTTTCTCCTTTCTCTGGATATTTAATTGCTATGTGGATATATCTATCCTTACTGATACAGGGTTTCTCTTTGTAGCTTGGGCTGTCTTGATTTGCTCTGTAGACCTCTGTAGATTTAGATTGGCCTCGAACTAACAAGGAACCTATTCTTTTCTTGTCTCCTAAGTTTTGAGATCAAGGTATGAACTTAAATAATTGAATTACCCTTATTAAATAATAACATTAATTAAACCATTTTGTATTAGTTTGAGGTTCAATTCTACCATGGAAGCTCCATTCTTAAGGAGATTGGTGTAGAACACCATGATTTGGTATTCTATGTTAGCTTTTCTTAACTGTTGGCTGTGGGAGTCATGCTGTTTGCATGTTATTCCCCAGTCTATCTCTGGGTCATTACATTGATTAATAGAATATATCTCTTTCTCTCTCTCTCCCCTTTTTTACCCCCGAAGACTGGATTTCTCTGTGTGTTCTTGTCCTGGAATAATTTTGTAAACCAGGCTAGCCTTAAACTCACAGAGATCAGCCTGCCTCTGCCTCCAAAGTGCTGGGATTAAAGGCATGCACCACCACACCCAGCAATTGACATATCTCTTTTAGGGGCAAAAAGCCTCTTGAAACCAGTTCTCCGGTGGGAGCCCCACACCTAAGGAGACTGGATTGTGACTCCTTTCTCTTCATGTAATTTTAAGATTATGTGTATTTATCCATTAGATCAGTAAGGACATTATTAAACTTAACATCAAGGGAAAAATGTGTCATTTTTTAAATTCTAGACTATCTTTAGTAAGCAGCCTTATCTTATCAGTAGGGTCCCTGCCCTGAGTTCATTGTTTAAACCAGGCTGCTCTAGAATTCAGAGATCTGCCTATTTCTTCCTCTAGTGTGATGGGATTAAGGGATTAAGGGCATGTGCCAGTACCACCCTGCTTAAATATCCCACTTAAATCAAAGATAATGGTAACTCTGTAACCCAGAGAGCAACTTTGAACTGTAGTGACAATTTGGAATCCGCCCAAAATCTTCAAAAATCTCTTATAATTTAGAAATGCCAAACCAGAAGAATATCCTTTCTACCTCCTGATATAGGAAAATCAAACACATCTAATCAAAAATCAAGCAAAAAACCAAAATTCCAAAAGCTGTGGCATGTCTAACAATGCCATCCCATGATGCAATGAAAGCTCTGTTCATTATTTCTTAGAACCTAGTTTTCGCTGCATTTCACTGGCCGGCCGATACCAGAAGCCCCTGGCAGGTACCCACTACCCAGGGAGTTATTAGCTCCAGTTGTCATCAATTTTGTATTATCTATTGAGAAGGGCCTCCTTCCTTCATCCATTATCTTTATTGGCAATTTAGCATTCCATCTGTAAATTCTTTCCTTTAAGACTATACTAGTCTGAAATTTCTCAAAACCTATAACCAGAACTACAATTGTCAGGGTAAAAATTATTTGCATGTTAAGAGGAACAAATTCAATTGGAATCCAAAAGTATTGAGGCATTATGAATTCCTCCATTTTTAATCTAGGCAATTAATTCTGCTCTCAAATTCTGTTTAGAAGGCTGCTTGTTTTTAATACATAAGGAGGGCTAAGTCTTAGCTCTCCAACTTTGCTGCAAGGCAACAGCTTTTGTTAAGGTAGTTGCACCTTTGAAATGCATTTGGCCTTGGCTGGCCACTATTTGGGTACCTTTTACCCAGGCCTTCTCAGGCTATAACCATGGATTCTAATTGCCATAGTTGGGTAACATATATGCTAATCTCAGAAAAATTCGTCTGTCTTTGTCCAATCTTAGGTCTCAGCATTTATTTAACCAATCAGAGACAAGATAAGTAACAGACATCATGCAGGACCAATTAATTAACATTTAGAATGCTTAAAACCACCCCATTACCACCGGACCCAGCTATCCTAGCACAGTAAGCCCTGACCATTCCACCAAAGGTGAAACACAAGAAAATTATGAAAAATCTATACTTACTAAAATGTTTGAGGCCTTAAATGAATAAAATAAATTCTTGAAAGAATTTTAAGGAAATTACAATTCTACAAGTGAAAGCAATGGAGAATTTCATTAAAGATCTCCAAGCTAACTCAGTTAACCAAGAGTGGGAAAGAGACAAGTCTCTGAAAGATTTGCAGGCAAAAACAACCAAAGGGGAACAGGAAATATATAAAACAGTTCAAGAGTTGAAATTGGAAATGGAAGAAATAAAGAAAACAAAATAGAGACAATCCTGGAGATGGAAAACCAAGGAAAGAGAACAGGAATTACATACATGAGTATCACAAATAGGATACAAGAGATAGAAGACAGAATCTCAGGCATGGAAGACTCGATTAAAGAAATTAGTACAACAACCAAAGAAAAGAAGAAATGGAAAAAACTCCTCACCCACAACATCCAAGAAATAACGGACTCAATGAAAAGATGGAACCTATGAACTATAGGTATAGATGAAAGAGAAGACTTCAGACTAAGGCCTAAGAAACTATTTAAAAAAAAAATTAGAAAAGAAAATTTCCCAAACCTAAAGAAAGAGATGCTGCTAAAATTCCCAGAGATATAAAGATAAGCAAATAGATGAGACCAGAAAAGAAATTCTTCTCACCATATAATAATTGAAGCTCCAAAGTACAGAACAAAGAAAGAATATCAAGAGCTAAAATAGAATAAGGTCAAGTGATATACAATATCAGATCCATCAGAATCACTCCTGAGAACTCAGTAACTCTAAAAGCCAGAAGGGACTGGTCAGATGTCCTACAATCCTAAGAGAACATAGGTGCCTGTCTAGACTACTATACCCATCAAAAGTTTCTATTACCATAGATGGAGAAAATAAGATATTCCATGACAAAACCAAATTTAAACAATATCTATACCCAAATCCAGCCCTACAGAAGATCCTAGAAGCAAAATTTGAAGCCAGAGAAGATAACTACACCCAAGAAAACACAGAAACAAAAAATTCACTGCAACTAAACCAAAAGAAACACACAAAAACACAGCCAGAACCTACATAAAAATAACAGGATATAACAACCTAAGGTCATTGATATCTCTTATCATCAATGGACTCAACTTCCCAATAAAAAGACACAAGCTTACAGAATGGATAAGTAAAGAAGACCCATCATTTTGTTGCACACAAGAAATAAACCTCACTAACAAAGACAAACTGTACCCAAGACTAAAGGTCTGGGAAAAGATTTTTCAATCAAACGGCCCCAGCAAGCAAGCTGGAAAGCCATCCTAATAGCAAATAAAATACACTTTCAACCAAAATTAATTAAAAAAATAGGGAAGGATACTATATAGTAGTCAAAGGAAAATTCATCAAGATGACATCTTTTCAATATTGAATATGAGACTGAAAGAGGTTTTGATCCAAATGGACCTAACTGATATCTACAGAGAACATTTCACCCAAACAGAACAGAATATATCTTCTGTTCAGCATCTCATGGAACCTTCTCCACAATTGAACATATATTTGGACACAAAGCAAGCCTCAACAGATACAAAGAAATTTAAATAACCCCTTATATCTTATTAAACCACCATGGATTAAAACTGGACTGTGACAACACCAGAAATAACAAAAAGCCTGCACATTCATAGAAACTTAACAAAGTAGAGACTCAATGGCCACTGGGTCAGGGAACAAATAAGTAAGGAAATCAAAGACTTCCTAAAATCCAATGAAAATGAAGGCACAACATACCCAAACTTATGGGACACAATGAAAGCAGTACTGCAAGGAAAATTCATAGCACTAAGTGCCTTCAGAAAAGAAATGATCACGGTCCTGATGCATAAGTTGCAGAGGAATTGCAGCTCTGTGTCCTACAGTCTGTGTTCTCTCAACCCCCAACAACATAACTAAGAAGACCAATGGATCTCAGGAACCTGCAGGCACCACAATCCCTGACATGAGTACCCAGTTGGGACACAAAAGGAAGGGATTAGCTGTGGATTTCCCACTGAAAACCAGCCCCCAAAACAAGACCCCATCCAGGTTGTGGAGAGATACAGATCACCAAGCATTTAAACCAAAGCTCCCTCCTTTGCACCAAGTCCAGAAGTCACCAGGAACAAATAGCTAAGGACAACCAGATGGCTAAAAGCCAGCAAAAGAATAGAACTGACAAAAGTCGGGGAAATATGAATCCAACAAAATTCAGTGATGCTAGCACAGCAAGCTCTGACCATCCCACCATAGCTGAAACATATGAAAATGATGACAAATCTGTTCTTAGGAAAATGATAGAGGTCTTACAAGAAGAAAATAAGTCCCTGAAAGAATTTAAAGAATCCACAATTTACAAATGAAAGCAATGGATAATTCCATTAGAGACCTTCAAGCTAACTCAGTCAAACAAATGTGGGGAAAAATACAAGGCTATGAAATATTTGAAAGATTTTCAGGCAAAGACAACCAAATTGAAGCAGGAAATGGATAAAAGAGATCAAGACTTGAAATTGGAAATGGAAGCAATAAAGAAAACAGAAGCAAAGACAATCCTGCAGGTAGAAAACTGAGTAAAGATATCAGGAACAGAAGATGTGAGTATCACAAATAGGATACAAGAGATGGAAGACATTATGTCAGGCATGGAAGACTTAATTGAATAAATCAGTACAACAACCAAAGAAAATGAGAAATCTAAAAATGTCCTCACCCACAACATCTAAGTAATAAAGGACTCAATGAAAAGACATAACCTAAGAACTATAGGCATAGATGAAAGAGAAGACTTCTGACTTTAAGGTCCAAAAATCTATTTCAACAAAATCAGAAAAGAAAATTTCCCAAACCTAAAGAAAGAGTTGCTGATAAAATTTCAAGAGCTATAAAGAACACCAGCTAGATTAGACAAGAAAAGAAATTCCTCTTGCAACATTATAGTTGAAACTCCATATGTACAGAACAAAGAAAAAAATTCAAAAGTTGAAAGAGAAAAAGGTCAAGTAACATACAATATCAGATCCATCAGAATCACACTTGAGAACTCAGAAACTTTAAAAGACAGAAGGCCTGGTCTGATGCCTCACAAGCCCTAAGAGAACATAGGTGCTAGCCCAGTCTACTATACCCAGAAAAACTTTCTATCAACATAGACGGAAAAAAAAAAAAAGATATTTCAGGACAAATCCTAGAAGGGAAATTCCAACACAGAGAAGATAACTACACCCAAGGAAACTTAGGAAACAAAAAATTTCCACAGCAGCTAAACAAAAAGAAACACACACACAATCAACACCTACATAAAAATAGCAGGTAATGACAACCTATGGTCATTAATGACTCTCAACATCAATGGATTCTACTCCCCAATAAAAAGACACAGGCTTACAGAATTGATAAGTAAATGAGACCCATCATTTTGCTGCATAGAAGAAACACATCTCACTAACAAAGATAGCCTCTACCTCTGAGTAAAGGGCTGGGAACAGGTTTTTCAAGAAAATGATCTCAGGAAGCAAGCTGGAGTAGCCATCCTAACATCAAATAAAATAGTTTTTCAATTGAAATTAATCAAAAAAGATAGAGAAGAACACTAAATACTATTCAAAGGAAAAATTCATCAAGATAACATCTTCATACTGAATATCTATGTCCCAAATATAAGGGCACCCACTTTTGTAAATGAAATTTTTCTAGGTTTAAACCATAAATCAATCTCCACACATTAATAGTGTGAGATTTCAACACCCCACTCACACCAATGGACAGGTAGGTCATCGAGACAGAAACCAAACAGAGAAATAATGAGACTAACAGAGGACATGAACCAAATGGACCTTACATATATCTACAAAACTGTTCACCCAAATACAAGAGAACATACCTTTTTTTGTAGCACCTCACAGAACATACTTCAAAATTGACCATATAGTTGGATACACAGAAAACTTCAACAGATGCAAGAAAACTGAAACTACCCCTTGTGTCTCATCAGACCACCAACAATTAAAGCTGAACTTCAAGAACAACAGAAATGACAAAAATCCTATACATTCACGGAAACTGAACAATCCTCTACCCAATGACTACTGGGTCAGGGAAGTAAAAAGGATAATCAAAGACTTCCTAATATACAACGAAAATGAAGACACAACATACCCAAATCTATGGAGCACAATGAACTCAGTAGTACAAGAAAGTTCATAGCACTAAGTGCCTTCAAATAGAAAATTGTGATGTCACATATCAGCAACTTAAAAGCAGAACTGGAAGTGCTAGGAAAAAAAAAGAAGCAAATACTCCAAAGAGGGAAGGAAATCGTGAAACTCAGCACTGATATAAAAAATGTAGAAACAAAAAGAACAATACAAAGAATCAATGAAGCCAAGATTTGGTTCTTTGAAAAAAATCAACAAAATAGACAAACCCTTAGCCAAACTAACTAAAAGGCAGAGAGAAAATGCCCAAATCAATAAAATCATAAATGAAAAGGGAGACATAACAGCAGACATTGAGGAAATCCAATGAAATCTTAGGTCTCATTTCAAAAACCTGCACAAAATTTAAAACCTAAGCTAAATGGATATTTTCTTGATAGATTCCACCTACCAATGTTAAATCAAGATCAGGTTATCAAATTAAACAGACCTATAATCCCTAAGGAAATAGAAGCAGTCATTAAAATCTCCTAACAGGAAAGTCCAAGGCCAAATGGTTTCAGTACATAATTCTACAAGATCTTCAAAGAAGAGCTAACAGCAATACTCTTCAAACTCTTCCAAAAAAATCAAAATAAAGGGAACACTGCCAATTTCATTTTATGAGGCCACAGTCACCCTGATACCTAAACCACACAGAGACCCAACCAAAAACAAAAACAACAAAAAAGAATTTTATACCAAATTTCCTCATGAAGATACATGTGAAAATACTCAAGAAAATACTTGAAAACTGAATCCAAGAACACATCAAGAGTATCCTACACCATGATCAAGTATACTTTGTCACAAGAATGCAGGGGTGGTTCAACACGTGAAAAATCTATCAATGTAATCCACCATATAAACAATCTGAAAGAAGAAAACCACATGATCATCTCTCTAAATGCCAAAAAAGCATTTGACAAAAATCCCACACCCCTTCATGTTAAAAGTTCTAGAGAGAACTGTCATACAAGGACCATACCTAAAAATAATAAAGACAATATGCAGCTAGCCAGTAGTCAACATCAAATCAAATGGAGAGAAACTTAAATTATTTCCCCTAAAATCAGGGACAAGACAAGAATGTCTACTCTCCCCATATCTCTTCAACATAGTACTTGAAGTTCTTGCTAGAGCAATAAAACAACTAAAGGAGATCGAGGGGATACAAATTGGAAAGGAAAAAGTCACAGTATTATTATTTGCAGAAGATATAATAGTATACATTAATGACCCTAAAAATTCCACCAGAGAATACAACTAATAAAGACCTTCACCAAGTTGGCTGGATACAAAATTAACTAAAAGAAAAATCAGTAGCCCTTCTTTATTGAAAAGATGAATGGGCCCAGAAATAAATCAGGGAAACAACACCCTTCACAGTAGCCACAAACAACATAAAATTCCTGGGTATACCTCTAACCAATCAAGTGAAAGACCCGATGACAAGAACTTCAAGTCCTAGAAGAAAGAAATTGAAGAAGACAGAATATGGAAAGATCTCACATGTTCATGGATAGGTAGGACCAACGTAGTAAAAATGGCTATACTACCAAAGGAATATACAAATTCAATCTGATTCTTATCAAAATAACAACACAGTTTTTAAAGACCTTGAAAGAACAATTATCAACTTCATATGGAATAACAAAAATCCCAGGATAGCTAAATCAATCCTGTACAATAACAAAACATCTGGAGGTATCACCATCTGGGATTTCCAGCTATACTACAGAACAATAGTAATAAAAACAGCATGGTAATAATATAGAAACAGACCAGTTCATCAGTGGAATTGACTAAGTGATCCAGAAATAAACCCACACACCTATGATCACCTAATTTTTGACAAAGAAACTAAAACTGTAATGGAAAAAGCACAGCATCTTCAACAAGTGGTGCTGGTCTAACTGGATGTCAACATGTAGAAGAATGGAAAAAGACCCATATTTATTACTTGACACAAAACTTAACTCCAAGTGGATCAAAGACATAAAGCTCAACACACTAAATCTAATATTTGGAAAAGCCTTGAACTCATTGGCACATGTGACAACTTCCTGTACAGAACACCAATAGCTCAATCTCTAAGAGCAATAATGAAGAAATTGGACCTCATGAAACTGAAAACCTCCGGTAAGGAAAAGAACATTGTCATTAGAACAAAACAGAAACCTACAGATTGGGAAAAGATCTTTGCCAACCCAACATCTGACAGAGGGTTAATGTTCAAAATTAATAAAGAACTCAAGAAATTAAACACCAAGAAACCAAATTATCTAATCAAAAAATGGGGGCAGAGCTAAACTGAAAATTCACAAAAGGGGAATATCTAATGGCTGAGAAACACTTGAAGAAATGCTCAATATCCTTAATAATCAGAAATGCAACTCAAGATGACTCTGAGATTCCATCTCACACCTGTCAGAATGTCTAAGATCAAAAACACAAATGATCACATTCTTGTGAGATTGCAGAGAAAGGGGAAGACTTCTCCATTGATGGTGGGAGTACAAACTTGTCAAACCACTATGGAAGTCAGTCTGGTGATATCTTAGAAAACTTGGAATAGCTCTACCTACAGACCTTGCCATTCCACTCCTGGGCCTACATCCAGAAGATTCCTCACCAAACCTCAAGGACAACCACTCAACTATGTTTATAGCAGCTTTCTATAATAGGTAGAAACTGGAAACAACCCAGATGTCTCTCAACAGAAAAATAGATTTAAAAGCTATGGTACATTTACACAATGGAATCATACTAATATATCAGAAAAAAAGGAAATCATATAATTTGCTGCCAAATGGATGGAACTAGAAAAGCTCATCTTGAGTGAGCTAACCCAGATCCGGAAAGATACACACGGCATGTATTATCTTATAACTGGATTTTATTCATTTAGTATAGGATGCCTATTCTACAACTAACAGATCAAAAGGAACATGGACTTTGTTACCTGTTGGTGGGACACTTTGCCCTAGTGGAGCTACCTCATAAGCACTGAGTGAAAGAGGAAGCACTTATCCCTCCTAATCCTTATGACCTGAGCTGACTGAGATGTGGGTGCACCTCATACTGGAGAAGTAGGGTAGGTGGAAGTGAGGGTATAAGATAGGAGGTTGGGAGCGAGAAGTTGGAGGTAGGAGAGTGTGATGGAGATGTAACTTGAAGTATTAAATAAACATAGTAAAAAAGATTGTGATTATAAAGCTAAATTCCAGGTGCCATATGTTGTAATCCCTGTCACTTATTTTGCTTGGAGGTGCCAATATGTGGAGAGTTAAATAACCAAAGATCTGGGAATTAAATAACTTTTACTACTCAGTTAATACTGAATAATATATTTCATATTTCATATAATTCTCTTCTGTTCTTGAATCAGAGTCAGTGAAGATACTAACCATGGATACAGACTTAGAAATAATTCAAAATGAAAACTTTTTAGCAGTTTGTGACTACGTTAAAATTATTTTATGTTCCTTAATATTGTGTATACCATTTTATTTCTTCTTTGTATGCAAATTCAAGTATTATACTCCAAGCTTTCATAGAGTTAATTTGTTTCAACTTTTATGTAAATATGGTTATTTTACATATGCATCTTATGATATAGAGGTATATTTAAGGTAGAATTTATATGAAATTTCAAAACTTGATTGCCCAGTCATTATTTAAGAAATGCTCTAATATTTGAATCTTTCTATGTTGTTTGTTTTAACTTTATGAAAGCTAGGGAGTATCAAATTTGTTTTAACTCTATACAAGCTTGGAGAATAATCAAATATCAAGTATCAAGTATTATTACTTGAATTTTTATTTCCCTTTATTTTCTGGGTATAGATACAAATACATGTCCCAGAAAGTAACCTGATTGAAGAGGCTGCCAAAATGACTGTCAGGATTCTGAATTATTTTGAAGGTTCAATAGTTTTGTTAGTTTTTGGCTGGAGGCAGTTTGAAGTAGGTAGACAAAATTTTTAGTTTGTAGTGAAAGATATGTTGTAGGAAGAAGTGAAGAATTATTTTGTTTTAGGCAAAAAGAAGTTATCTCTGAAATGCTGAAAGTTTCAGTTAGTAGACCCCCAATTTCCAGCAAACAGCATGCTGCAGGTCTCTATAAACACTTAGAATTTAATGTTTTGTCTTCAAACATATGTGCTGTAGTTAATGTCTACTGTTCTCCTCTATGGTGGAATATTAATGGAGGGAAATTGTCTTTCTTCAGTCATGATGAAATAAATATATTTAGCAAGCACAAAACTTTCACAGGCAGGAAATTCTAAGGAACAATAAATGTTGAAGACAAGACAATGACATTTTTTATTTGGAATAATTTCCTGCGGTATAAGTCTACCAACCCTAATGCACCTGTCTGTCTTAGCTTCTTTATCATAGGTATTTCCATGGAGTCACATGCCAATAAACATAGTAATAAGACAGTGAATGGTTCAAGCACAGAAATGTGATAGATATTCTGGACAAATACTATATGTATGTAGCTTATTTTATGTTTTAGAAATGACCTCAGTTCCTCCAGTAAGATACTAATTTTCACTAATGTTCATATGGTCATTTTTACATATGCATCTTATGATATAGATGCATTTTTAAGGTAGTATTTATATGAAATTTCAAAAGTTGTTTGCCTTGTCATTATTTAAGGAACGTTCTACTATCTGAACTTTCGATGTTATTTGTTTTAACTCTATGAAAGCTTGGAGAATATTCTCCTTGTGGCTAATGTTCTAATATTTGATGGCAATACATACATGATTTTGTTATTGCATATATTCTTTATGTGCTTTTGTTGTTTTCTTAAATTTTGGTTTTCAATTTTCTGTACCTTTTTTCTGTGCCTCCCAAATAAATCTAGATTTCCAATGACAGCTTAATTAGTCCCAAATTGTATATTTGTGTGATTTTTATAGTTAGAAAGACCATTCTCATTTTTACCTTTCAATATTTTTATTTTCATGATATATTGCAATTTAAAAAGAAATTTTATATACAAGATGTGCTTTCACTATAGAAATGTATTTGCTTGAGTTATGAATGTTTTCTTTAGACTTATATTTCCATGCTTTGGTTTGAATTATTTACATAGTCTTCTGAATTAGTTCTTCTGAATGTGTTATACTGCCACTTTAATTTATTTTATATTCATGTGAATAATCATCCTCCAATTGGTTGAAAGGCCCTATAATTTAGGAGGAACTCCACACACATCACTGGTGTTTAATGCAATGTAAATTGTTAAACTCGCTTGAAGTAAGATGTAGAGGTTTCCATTGAGTTCAATCTTTAGTACTTTACAATTAATAATAAATGCAAATATAACATTTATAAATGTATACACATATACATATATAGAGAAAACAGGTATGTTAAATAAATAAGCTATATTTTGCAGTCTATTTTTGTGAGATTCAGAATGATAATACTAGCAACCAGTCATATCTATCACTAGTAACATCATGAATGATATATTGAAAACTACAAATAATTCACATATGCTTATCTATCTATCTCTCTCTCCCTCTGTGTGTGTGTGTACTTACCACACTCACTTTTCCATTATAAATTTTTTTTGAAAAATATATTGTCAGTGTACATGTCTCTTTTAATTTAAACATTTACCCTGTTCTCACTATTGGGCTATTATTATATTCTAACTCTTTATTCTACAAATTGTCCAAAAATGTTTTGTGCAGGATCTCAAATGTCTTCTATTTTTATTCATACATTTCATGCTTCAAGTGATTGAATATCCTTGGGATTCCATGAGGCACATAGTCTTGATTGTAAGTTTTCCCTTCTGCTAGGATAACTTCATGTATTTTTAATTTGTCAGTCTGCTTCTTTTAGAGTTTGATTTACAAGTTCCAAAACTGTTTTTGTTTTTGTTTTTGTTTTTGTTTTTTTTTGGGGGGAAACTCTTTTCTCCTACATATGGCCTAAAATATTTCCCTTTTTATACTTGTGAGAAAATAATGACTAAAGATATATTTTGTCAGTAGGAAACTAAGTTCCCATCCATTCTCATATTTAGTCTATATATTGGTGAGTTTGTATTGACTGGTTTTCAGCATTTTGAATCCTCAAGGAATGTCTCTTCTATTTAGAGCAACACAGCTTGTGCTTTAAAAATGAGTACTCAACAGTGTGTGCATACTAATTGGGACATTAACACAATTGTAATTCTCAGGAAATAGAGAAATCAATTTATGGTAAATAAAGAACTAAGAAAATGTGAGTTTCCAGATTCTTAAAAAATTGGATGACTTTCATGTTTTCAGACTAAAAAAACAATAATATTAAAAATGAATGTTTATGGAATGTTTACTCACAGTTCAAAAATATACTAAACTCCCAAATATTTTGTCTAATCACAAAAGATATAAAGGTAATTATAATTGTTCTTCATTTTATAGATGAAAAACCTGGCTCAGAAGAGCACTTGACTTTTCTAACATCACACAATCAATAATTGAACCAAGTTTTAGGTCAAAAGCGCTGTCAGCAAGGCTAACAATCTTGAACAGTAAATGTGGTGATCAATCTTATTTGGTATCATTTGGTTGAGAAATACCCAGGAGATTAGAAATGCATACCCCAGACTTTGTCTAATAGTACATTTACAGAGGGAAATAGATTGCGAAGAATCTGATCTACTAAGTCATAGTATCAGGCCTCTTTGAAGGAAGTCTGTTGAGGGAAGGTCTAATATTACTTCTGATAGGTTGAATTCAATGCTGAGATCTGGTTACCGTCCCTTCTGAGGCATGCTCTTGATTGGTTAATAAAAGTTGCCTTATGGCCAATTAGCTGGGCAGAAAGAGTATAGGAAGGTGGGACTTCCTGAGATTAGATCAGGAACCCTGGGCACATACAGGCTCTCTCTATTTCTGCCAGGAGTCACAGAAGGAGACAGACTTCTGGAGAATGCTGTAAGGTAATCGCAGGCATATGGCAGTTTTGGATTAGGTGATCCAGGTTAACTTAGATTAGCTAATTGAGAGTCTGCCCAGC
This sequence comes from Lophiomys imhausi, assembly GCA_907164525.1. Taxonomy (NCBI): domain Eukaryota; kingdom Metazoa; phylum Chordata; class Mammalia; order Rodentia; family Muridae; genus Lophiomys; species Lophiomys imhausi. Next base: position 824,593 of record CAJQZJ010032480.1, read on the forward strand.
TAAGGGCTAAGTGTTAAAACATTAAATGGTCTTGCTGTGTTTAATTATTGGGGAAAAAAATGTGGCGGCTTATAGGCCCCATTCCAAGCAGTCCCAGGCCTCTGGAATTCCAGACTCCCAGATTCCCCTGGGGCCCAGGCAAAGCTGCCGCCAAGCTCCTGGTAATTCTACTGACCTAATATAACAACTTATATTAATTAACAGAGTTTAGTTTACAGGTGGTGTAGGGCACCCTTGGTCCCGGGGCTCTATCTCCAGGATAAGTTATAAAGCACGTGGGCCAGGCTGCTGCTCTTCTGACAAGCTGCCAGCTACTCTGCCAGCCTAATCTTAGAGTTTATATTTACTAATAACTACATTAATTAATTAATTAATTTGCAGTTTCAGAAGTCAACAACTAGAAGACAATCCTTGAGGCCACCTTTCTCTTCTTCCTAACCATCATGATTCGAATTCTGCTATGCCAGACCATTACTCATATGATTACTAAAACTGAGACACAGTTTCTGTCTTTCATATGTATATTAGGTATGTTGATCACAGTGTCCAAAGTTTGACAATGAAGGAATACAAGGCTCATATTTGCCTAGACCAAAGCTAAATTTAGTAACATATTTTAAATTTCCTTACAGTACTTTCAAAAATTATTTTTAAAGGCCAAATAAAAAGTTTCAGGTTTATTGTATAAATGATTATTTTATGCTGCATTTATCTGTGTGAGTATTTGTTATGCATGCTGAAACCAGAAGGAGTCATATATATTGGATCAAGTGTTGCAGAAAATTATGAGTCAACCTATATGGGTCCTGGGAACCTAACTCAGATCCTACTGAAGACAAGCAAGTGCTCTTCCCCACTGAACCTTCTCTACCTCCTGTACTAAGCACAATTTTAATTGTCATAGACAATGACAAAGGAAATGTAGATGCATCCATTAAATGGCTTAATTGAATGGAATACAATTTTTTTCTACAAATTTGTGCTTTAAGGACTATCAAGATGTCTAGGTGGCTGAGGGTATCTGCCTCCCAGGCCCATTCACTATAGGTCACAAGGATCAAGCTCAGCAGTTAGGTTTGTGAAGCCAGTGACTTTGCATTCTGAGCAATTGCCCCTGTCCATCTCAGCTTCTAACTTATCATATGGGGTGATTAGACCAGATCTATAATGCCTCTCTGAGCTAATGCATGAGTCCACAATAGGATTTTATGTATTTGAATTCAGGAGAACTTTACATATTATGTGACCTCAGTAATTCTTTCATTTCCAAATCGCTGTGATGCCTATCCTCAAAGAATGAGATACTCCTGCAAGGTAATATCTTTAAACACCATCAGTAAGCATATTCTCTCAAGAGCTAAATAAGCAAAAATCAGTGGTTTCCAAATATTTGTACTCATTGATCCTCAAAGAATTCAAGAAAAGGTCTTGATAGATGGCTCAGAGTTAAGAGAACCTGCTACCCCTTAAATTGTCATAATATCTGTTCCTAGCACTCACATTGAGCCTCACAACCATCTATGACTCCAATTCTAGGGAATCCAACACCCAATTCTGGCATTTACAAATACCACAAAAGAATGATCTGAGGTTCACAGACATACATGCAGATAAACAATCACTCATGTATATAATATTAAAAATAAATAATTTAAAATTAATTCAAATAGATATGGGCATAGTCTACAGATTTCAGAGAAGTATCATTTATTTTAACTGTATGGTTAACTTGAACAAAGATAATATATGTCATTTTACATGTGTTACAAATATTATTGTTGATATATCTTTCTATAAATGTAGTTAATTCAATTTATGAAATATAGAAGCTATCAAACCCACATCATCCATAGTTCTTCAAATCAAGTGACCAGTTAAATGACTTTATTATCATTATATAAATGTTTGCACTCTTTTCCAGTATATAGTTTTGATTTCTTTGTAAAAAATCAGGTGTGTGAGGGAGCGAAGATGGCGGCGACCTACACTGACGCATTCTGAACGCGGGGAAAAAAGAGCCATAAAAAACACAGAGTTATTGGGCACTGTGCAAAAACCGGAGGGGCTAGACCCCCCCCCCCCGGAACACTCACAGCTCCCAAGGGACTGTTAAAAGTCCCAGGGCAAGGCTCTCCCCATCTCTCACAGACACGGAGGCCACTAAACGCGGGATTCGGGAACTCCCATTTGGTGAGGCGCCTGGTAAGATCGATCCAACTTACAGCAGGCAGAATCAGGGTCCATTTGGCCATAGATCGCTGTCCTATTGGGCTCCCCACACATCAGGTTGAACTTATACCCACTTAGAAAAGGTTGCGAGATAGTGGAAGTCTTAGCAAGGAACAAACAGGGGGCTCAGCGGGTGGTCCGCAGCCGCTCGTGAAGCAGGAGGGCGGGAGGTTCTGAGAGAGCGCGGGAAGCTGGGAACACAAAAGCAAGCGGGAGGGGCCAAATCTCGCACACTCACTATAGCGCAGCTGGGGACAGAGCACGGCTGGCAGGGACAAATCCCCGCCAGTCCACGGCAGGTCATCTGGGGAGAGAGACAGGCGTGGGTGGGGCCAGGGGTCCATGCACCCACGGCGGACTGCTGGGACGAGAGGTGCACTCAGGCAGCCGGAGGATCCGGGGCTTGGGGTACCCACGGGACCGTGGCGGCGCAGACAAGAAGGGAATTAGGCACAGGGTCCAGCCCTGTGGCGAGAAGACTAGAGAGAAACCAGAAATCGGGACCATAGCTGTATCCTGGAAAATCCAGACATATCAGGTGTGGAGCCAGACCCTGTCAGCCTCCGGGACAACAAACAAAGCCCACAGAATCTGTGCCTGGGCAAACAGGCCCATACCATCAGAACCATTACAGGCTGATAACTCAGAGTGCAACATAGAGAAGTCTGAATTGGGAGCAGTGAAAAAATCCTGGTCCATTACTCACAACCTGGGAATAGGCTGCACCAGATCACAGTGCCTCTGGCCATTAAAACCACAGTGACCTTGAAATCCCCCTGTAAGCAACGACAGATAGCCAAGTAACTCCTCCAATGCACCAAATCATCCACTGTGGTTCCAAGCACAGAAAACACACAGCTAAATGCATCCAATGGCGAAAGGACAAAAAAAAAAAATAGAAATCAAGGAATTATGACTCCAACAAAGCAGAACCACCCTAGCTCATCCAATTTGGATGACCACACACCAACAGAAACACATGAAAACATTGACAATTCTGCAGTATGGAAAGTGATAGAGTCCCTGCAAGAAGAACTTAAATCTATGAAGGAATTCAAAGAAACCACAATTCTACAAATCAAAACAAGGAACAACACCATTAAAGAGCTCCAAGCCAAGGTGACAGAGCTTGAACAGGAAAAGGAAAAAGCCATGAAAGATTTTCATACAAAAACAAGCAAGCTGGAGAAGGAAATGTACAAAACGAACAAAACCATACAAGACATGAAAATAGAAATAGAAACAATAAAGAAAACACAGTCAGAGTTAAAAGAGGAAGTGGAGAACCAAGGGAAGAGAACAGGAACTACGGATGTGAGTATCAACAATAGGATGCAAGAGATGGAAGACAGGATCTCAGGCACGGAAGATTCAGTGGAAGAAATCAGTACAACATCCAAAGAAAATGAGAAGGCTAAAAAATCTCTCACCCACAACATCCAAGAAATCAAGGACTCAATGAAAAGATGGAACCTAAGAATTATAGGTATAGAGGAAAGAGAGGACTCCCAACTCCAAGGTCCAGGAAATATCTTCAACAAAATCATAGAGGAAAACTTCCCAAACCTGAAAAAAGAGATGCCAATAAAAATCCAAGAGGCATACAGAACACCAAACAGATTAGACCAGAAAAGAAACTCCTCTCGCCACATAATAATTGAAACCCCAAATGTACAGAACAAAGAAAGAATATTAAAAGCTGTAAGAGAAAAAGGTCAAGTCACATACAATGGCAGACCCATCAGAATTACACCTGACTTCTCCCCAGAAACGATAAAAGCTAGAAGGGCCTGGTCAGATATACTACAAGTCCTAAGAGATCATAGATGCCCAGCCAGACTACTTTACCCAGCAAAACTCTCTATCAACATAGATGGAGAAAACAAGATATTCCATGACAAAATCAAATTTAAACAATATCTACCCACAAACCCAGCCCTACAGAAAATCCTAGAAGGAAAATCCCAACCCAGAGAAGAAAACTCCACCCAAGAAAACAAAGGGAATAGAAAACCCCTCAGCAACTAAACCAAAAGAGGCACAGGACCACCACCTATACCAAACTAATGGGAAATAACAACCCCAGGTCACTAATATCCATCAACATCAATGGACTCAACTCCCCAATAAAAAGACATAGGTTTACAGAGTGGATCCGCAAGCAAGACCCTTCCTTATGCTGTATACAAGAGACACATCTAACTACAAAAGATAGACACTGCCTCAGAGTAAAGGGCTGGGAAAAGGTTTTCCAAGCAAATGGACCCAGGAAGCAAGCTGGAGTAGGCATCCTAATATCAAACAAAACAGACTTCCAACTGAAGTTAATGAAGAAAGACAAAGAAGGGCACTATATACTCATTAAAGGGAATGTTCATCAAGAGGAAATTTCAATACTGAACATCTATGCCCCAAATACAAAGGCACCTACTTTCGTAAAAGAAACACTTCTAAAACTTAAAGCGCACGTCGATCACAACACATTAGTAGTGGGAGACTTCAACACCCCACTCACAACAAAGGACAGATCATCAAGACAGAAGACAAACAGAGAAATATTGAGTCTAACAGAGATCATGAACCAAATGGACCTAACAGATATCTACAGAACGTTTCACCCAAACACAAAGGAATACACCTTTTTCTCAGCACCCCACGGAACCTTCTCCAAAATCGACCACATAATTGGTCACAAAGATAGTCTCAGTAGATACAAGAAAATTGAAATAACACCTTGTATCTTATCAGACCACCACGTAATAAAGCTGGTCTTCAACAGTAAAAGAAACAACAGAAAGCCTACACACACATGGAAATTGAACAGCTCCTTACTGGATGACCACTGGGTCAGGGAAGATATAAGGAAGGAAATCAAAGACTTCTTAAAATCCAACGACAATGAAGACACAACATACCCAAACCTATGGGATACATTGAAAGCTGTGCTACGAGGAAAGTTCATAGCACTAAGTGCTTTCAAAAAGAAAATTGTGATAGCTCATATTAGTGAACTAACAGCTAAGCTGGGTGAATTGGAAAAAAAAGAAACAAACACTCCCAAGAAGAGCAGAAGACAGGAAATCATCAAACTTAGAGCTGAAATCAACAACTTAGAATCAAAAAGAACAATACAAAGAATCAATGAAACCAAGAGTTGGTTCTTTGAGAAAATCAACAAAATAGACAGACCCCTAGCCAAATTAACTAAAAGGCAAAGGGAAAGAACACAAATCAACAAAATCAGAAATGAAAAGGGAGAAATAACAACAGACATTGAGGAGATCCAGAAAATATTCGGACATTACTTTAAAAATCTATATTCCACTAAATTTGAAAACCTAAGTGAAATGGACAATTTCCTCGATAAATTCCACCTACCAAAACTAAACAAAATCAGATTAACAGCTTAAACAGCCCAATAACATCTAAGGAAATAGAAACAGTCATTAATAATCTCCCAACCAAAAAAAGCCCAGGGCCAGATGGCTTTAGCACGGAATTCTACCGGACCTTCAAAGAGGAACTAACACCATTACTTTTCAAACTCTTCCACCACATAGAAACAGAAAGATCACTGCCAAACTCATTCTATGAGGCCACTGTCATTCTGGTTCCTAAACCACACAAAGACCCAACAAAGAAAGAGAACTTCAGACCAATCTCCCTCATGAACATAGATGCAAAAATACTTAATAAAATACTAGCAAACCGAATACAAGAACACATCAAAAGTATCATACACCATGATCAAGTAGGCTTCATCCCTGGAATGCAGGGATGGTTCAATATACGAAAGTCTATCAATGTAATTCACCACATAAACAAGATGAAAGAAAAAAGCCACATGATAATCTCGCTAGATGCAGAAAAAGCATTTGACAAAATCCAACAACCCTTCATGCTAAAAGTTCTGGAGAGAACGGGCATACAAGGACCATACCTAGAAATAATAAAGGCAATATACAGCAAGCCAGTAGCCAACATCAAATTAAATGGAGAGAAGCTTGAAGCATTTCCTCTAAACTCAGGGACAAGACAAGGATGTCCACTTTCACCATATCTCTTCAATATAGTACTTGAAGTCCTTGCCAGAGCAATAAGACAACTAAAGGAGATCAAAGGGATAAAAATTGGAAATGAAGAAGTCAAATTATCCCTATTCGCAGATGATATGTTAGTATACATAAGCGACCCCAAAAATTCCACCAAAGAACTCTTACAGCTTATAAACAACTTCAGCAAGGTGGCTGGATACAAAATTTACTCAAAAAAATCAGAAGCCCTTCTTTATACAACAAACAAATATACCGAGAAAGAAATAAGGGAAACAACCCCCTTCACAATAGCCACAAACAACATAAAATACATGGGGGTAACTCTAACCAAGCATGTAAAGGACCTATATAACAAGAACTTCAAGCCCCTGAAGAAAGAAATGGAAGAGGCCTTTAGAAGATGGAAAGATCTCCCATGCTCATGGATAGGTAAGATCAACATAATAAAAATGGCTATCCTACCAAAAGCAATATATAGATTTAATGCAATTCCTATCAAAATACCAACACAATTCTTTATAGACCTGGAAAAAGCTATTCTCAACTTCATATGGAACAACAAAAAGCCCAGAATAGCTAAATCAATCCTGTCCAATGAAAAAACATCTGGAGGTATCACCATCCCAGACTTCAAGCTGTACTACAGAGCAACAGTAATAAAAACAGCATGGTACTGGTATAGAAACAGACCAGTGGATCAATGGAATCGAATTGAAGACCCAAACATGGATCCACACACCTATGGCCAACTAATCTTTGACAAAGAAGCCAAAAACGCACAATGGAAGAAGGACAGCATCTTCAACAAATGGTGCTGGTCCAACTGGATGTCCACTTGCAAAAGAATGAAATTAGACCCATACCTATCACCTTGTACAAAACTTAATTCCAAGTGGATCAAAGACTTTAACATAAGGCCGGCCACACTAAAGATACTAGAAGAAAAAGTAGGAGAAACCCTCGAACTCATTGGCACAGGTGACAACTTCCTGAACAGAACACCAACAGCTCAGGACCTGAGATCAACAATCAATAAATGGGACCTCATGAAACTGAAAAGTTTCTGTAAAGCAAAGGATACTGTCATTCGAACAAAACGGCAACCAACAGACTGGGAGATAATCTTCACCAACCCCACATCTGATAGAGGGCTATTATCTAAAATCTACAAAGAACTCAAGAAACTAAATGCCAAGAAACCAAATAATCCAATCAAAAAATGGGAGATGGAGCTAAATAGAGAATTCACAAAGGAGGAATCCCTAAGGGCTGAGAGACACTTGAAGAAATGTTCAACATCCTTAATCATCAGAGAAATGCAACTCAAGACTACCCTGAGATTCCACCTAACACCTGTTAGAATGGCTAAAATAAAGAGCTCAAATGATAGTGCATGCTGGCGAGGGTGTGGAGAAAGGGGTACCCTACTCCATTGCTGGTGGGAGTGCAGGCTTGTGCAACCACTATGGAGGTCTGTCTGGCGATATCTTAGAAATCTAGGAAGAACCTTGCCTCAAGACCCAGCCATACCACTTCTGGGTATACACCCAAAGGACCTCTCACGGAGACATAGGGAAGTCTCCTCATCTATGTTCATAGCAGCCTTATTTGTAATAGCTAGAAATTGGAAACAACCCAGATGTCCCTCAACTGAAGAATGGATTAAAAAATTGTGGTACATCTATACAATGGAATATTACTCAGCTATCAGAAACAATGAAATCATGCAATTTGCAACCAAATGGATGGATCTAGAGGAGCTCATCCTGAGTGAGCTAACCCAGTCTCAGAAGGATGCACATGGCATCTATTCACTTATAGTAGGATTTTAACTATATCGTACAGGATATCTGTACTACAACCAACACATCAAAAGGAACAAGGACATAATTTTTTTTTATCTTTTTCTTTTTCCTCCTTTTTTTCTTTTTTTCTCTTTCCTTTTCCCTTCTCTTTTTCCTCTCTTTTTTTGTTGATATTCTTTGTTTTTTTGGGTTTGTGTGTTTGTTGGTCTTTTTTTTTAGTATTCCCCCAGTAGCAATGAGACACCAGTCACTGGCAGTACTGCCTCTTAGGCCCCCGGTGAATGAAGAGTCTCTTCGCCCTCATATGACTCCTGATCTGTGGTGAGAGACTGTTAGGCAGGGACACTCCACCACAGAGGAACAAGACGGAAGGGTCAGGGGGTAGAGCATGGGAGGGTGGTGCTGGGAAGCGGGAAAAGAGGACAATATGATAAGGATGTAACCTGAAGCAGCAAACAAATAAATTTATTAACTAGAAAAAAAAAAAAAGTCAGGGGGCAGGGCTGAAACACTGTGAATGGAACAGAGGATACAGCCATTCGGCCTGGATTTGCAGACCTCCAGGTGTAGAGAAGACGTGGAGCTAAGGTAAAATACAAGAGAATTGTGGTATTGGCCCATACCTTTGACTTCAGCGGAGACCGGGGGGGGGGGGCACCTTAGAGTTGGTGGTCTTATGTACTCTGGAGTCATACGGAGCGGGGTGGTGAGGGTGCATACTCTTGGTCCCACCATTCAAGAAGAGTACACCCTTGGTCCCAGCTCCCAGCACACTGGAGACAGAAAGAGGCACATCCCGGAGCTCAGGGTCAGCCTGATGCAGGGTAAACTCTAAATAGAGAAAGACTTCGATCCAGGAGTGGTGGAACACATCTTTGATCCCTTCAGATGAGAAACACAGGTCCCTGTTCCCAATAATTAGAGTTCAGAGACACACACATGGGATTTGGA
>CAJQZJ010032480.1:843632-865108 GCA_907164525.1 Lophiomys imhausi
GTTTGGGAAGCTGCAGCCCTGCACTTCCTATATAATCAGATATATTTTTCCCTCTCAGGTCTCTGAGGTGGTTGAAGTATAGATAGCTAGAGTGTCATAGTTAAATTTTGAGTTGTTTGGGAATCAAGAGGGTGTACTAAAAAGATGCTTTTTAAATTGTGATGAAAGTTGAGTTGGATATAGATCTTTAAACTCATGGAGATAGGTCGACTGTAGAATGCTGAAGTCAGGTGCCAAATACATATAGACTGGACATTGGGATTGTATGCCAAGCAATATAACTCTCATAATTTTGGCCTAATTACCTCTGTTGTTTTGTATTGTATTTATTATTATAAGAGTAAGAACCATTTGTTGGACTGAAAGGGGGAGCTGTTGGGGGGAAAAGATATATCTTAAACTTAAAAAAAAGGAAGGGGATGGGTGGGTTGAGGCAGAAGAGGGTGGGAGGGTGGGACTGGAGGCGGGGTAGGGAGGGGATTTCAATTGAGATGTAACTTGAAGAAATAAAAAATAAAGTAAAAAAAAAAAATCAGGTGTGTATGTTTTCTTCTGGGTCTTCAGTTCAATTCCATTAATCAATCTGTCTGTTTTTGTGCCAGTATCATGGTTTTTTTTTGTTTGTTTGTTTTTATTGCTACTGCTTTGTAGTACAGAGAAACCAGGGATGATGATACCTCCAGAAATTCTGTTATTATGCAGGATTAGTTTATTCTGGGTTTTTGTTTTTCCATATGAAGGTGACTGTTATTCTTTAAGATCTGTAAAGAATTGTGTTGGAATTTTTATGGTACCTGCATTGAATCTGCTGATTGCTTTTGGTTGAATAGTCATTTGTGTATCTTAATCCTACCAATCCATGAGAAAGGGAGTTCTTGCCATCTTTGGATGTCTTCAATTTTTTTCTTCAAAGATTTGAAGTTCTTGTCATGTAGGTCTTTCATTTGGTTACATTTACACCAAGTTATTGTATATTATTTGTAGCTATTGTGAAGACTGTCTTCCTAATTTCTTTCTCAGTCCATTTAGTGCTTGTATAAAGGAGTGTTAGTGATTTTTTTAGTTAATTTTTATCCAGCCACATTGCTGAATGTGTTTTTCAGCTGTAAGAGTTTTCTTGTAGTACTTTTAGGGTCACTTATGTATGCTATCATATCATTTGTGAATAGTGATACTTTGACTTCTTCCTTTCCAATTTTTATCCCCTTGCTCTCCTTTAGCTGTTTTAGTGTTCTAGCTAAAACTTCAAGTACTGTGTTAAATAAATATGGAGAGGGTAGGCAGCCTTGTCTTGTTCCTGACTTTAGTGGAATTGCTTTAAGTTTCTCACCATTTAATTTGATGTTGCTTATCAACTAGGTGCATATTACCTTTATTTATTTTAGGAATGTACCTTGTATTCCTGATCTTTCCAAGGGTTTTATCATGAAGGGGTGTTGGAATTTGTAAAAGGTGTTTTTTAGCATCTAATGAGATGATCATATTTTCTTTTTCCCTTCAGTTTGTTTATATGGTGCATTACATTGATGGCGTTTTTTATGGTGAACCTTCCCTGCATACTGGTATTAAGTCTACTTGATCATGGAGGACAAATGTAGAGAGTACTGGGAGAGACAACTGAATTTGTAGGGCATCCCTGGGGCAAGCTAGAAACCTAGGACAATGGAAACTCCCAGGAAACTATGAGGGTGACCCTAGTTAAGACTCCTAGTAATGGAATCACCATCTCCTGTAACCAGGCAATATTTCCAATGGAGGGATTTGGACATCAACCCAGATGCAAATACCTTAGATCCACAATTTGTCCTGCCTACAAATGTGCAGGTGTAAAAGATGGAGCAGAATTTGAGAGAAGGGCCCACCAATGACTGGTCCAGCTTGTGACTCATGTTACAAGATGGATCTTATCCCTGAAACTGTTAAAAGTATTCTGTAATACTTGCAGGCAGGGGCCTAGCATAAATGCCATCAGAAAGGCTTCACCCAGCAACTGATAAAAACTTATTCAGAGACCCACAGCCAAACATTAAATGGAGCTTGGGGGAACTATGTGGAGGGGGATAGGATTGAAGGAACCAGAGGTATAGGATATCACAAGAAAATCTGCAGAGTCAACTGACCTGAGTCCATAGGAACTCATAGAGTGGACTGCCAAACAGAGATCGTGCACAGGACAGACCTAGGTCCTCTTCACATGCATAACAGTTGTGCAGTTGGTCATTATGTTGGACTCCTGACATGGGGGCAGGGACTGTCTCTGACTGCACTGAGTGCCTTTGAAACCCTTTAACATAACTTGGCTGACTTCTCTACCCTCAATAGAAGATGTGTCCAGTCTTACTGGGGAAAAAAAAAAGAGTAAATGATTTAAATAAATAATTCTTATAAGGAGAAATATTTTAAAAGGTCTGAACTCATTATATTGTACAATTCACAGAACTTTTAATTCTAAAATACTACTGTTAATACAAACCATATGGGATCTGACTCCTGAATTCTAACTCTAGGATAGATGATAAATTATAAAAGATGAGTGATAGTGTTGTAGGTTGAATGTGAATGTACCACCATCATTAGGTGCCTTGACACTTAGGGATGTTGGCATAGATGTTGGAACATTTAAGACATAAAACTTTAATGAAAATGTTCATTTGAAGTTTTATATCCCATCCCTACCTCCTGTTTACTCTTTTCTTGAAGACCACTGAAGCAATGTATATCTGCATATCTCTCCATTGTTATGACTTCTCAACTATGATGAATTGTAGTCTCTTGACTATGGGTTAAACTGTTTTTCCATCATGTTGCTTCTTATTGTGAATTCTGTCACATTGTCATAGCATATATTCATATATATATGATATACAGATAGATGATAGAAATATATGAAGAGAGATAGAGAAGTAGGCAGGTAGGCAGATAAGATATATTGACCTATAATAAACTTTAACAATTTTAAATTATTACATTTTTTGTGATATATTGTTGTTTTGCTATTTGAATTATTAAAAAAATAAATATGAAGGAAGGACATGACTATTCCTAGGTAAGTTGGAAGAGAAGTTTTATTGTTGATAAAAGGAAGAGTATAGCCAGAGGCAAGGACATCTGGACAGTCCAGAGTACACATGACCCTGAGTTGGGCCTTGTGTGGAGAACCGGGAGGGTAAGGGAAAGCTAGGAGAGAAAAGGGTAGACAAAAGAGCTAGGTAACCAAAATGGCTGAATTGTATAGGGAATGTCATCTGGGGGAAGGGAAGGTCAGCCTATGGGCTGGAGAATTTTAGAGTATGGGACTGGGTATGCCAGTTATAGCCTGCAGCAAGTAGGGACTGAAGGACGTTGGGAGAACCTGGTGGCAAAGTCCACTTTGATGTATTAAATATGCACATCAGTTATGTTGATTTGGTACCTAACACTAACAACATACATTTCTTCACAATCTTTGAACTTTTCAATTATTCTTGTAGTTTGTGTCCAAGATATGTCCTATGGGTAGGATCATGCTCAGTATAATGAAAGTTTTAACTAACAATTTTTCCTTAATTAATTTGGAAGAAAGAATTGAAACAAAGCATTGGGTTGAGACAGACAATGTAGAACCTGCGATATCATGTGATATATTGTACATGAACCTCAGAACTCCCAATAAAATCAACTTTATACAGAAGTGCAATGAGAAGTTAAGATTCTATGGTGGAAATTTTTATTTCTTTAGAAACACTGTTATGTTGAGTGAATGTGTTTTGTTGGTTTGTTTGTTTGTTTGTTTTGGTCTCAAGTATGGAATGTGGGGGTGCTTTGTCCACTACTGAAAAATAGACTCTTGAGGGGGTATACAAAACATCAATATGGAAGAGTCCATGGCATTTTTGCTGACTGGAAACTGTCATGGATGCAGAGGATCTTTTGATGGACAGACTTCTTGGAGAGCTTGTGATCTTGGTCAACAGGAAGCACCTGTGCAGAGGATGTAAGGTTGGCCAATTAAAAAACATTCTTGTGTGGATTTTTGTGGGGATATAAATAGAAACCCCAGAGACACAGGTAGCCTTTTGCTTGCTATTGCATCTATTCACTTCTCTGCTTTGCTTAGAAATATGCCAGATAATGCTCTGGTGAATCTTTCTGCTGCTGAGACTTGTGCCAATTGCAATATCGGTTGGGCTGAGTCCAGGTGAGTCCCTGTTTGGGGTCCTGAGAGCTGTTCCTTCTTCAGCTGTCCTTGATGGTGCTTCCCAAAACTGTGGCTAGTTTCATGGTTAGTTCTGTCCCCATTCCTGCTGATACCTGTTCCAGTGTATGCTGTATGGATAATCTGATGGAATCTTGATGAATTTCCCTAAGGACCTGTGACTAATGAGTTCTACTAGAAGAGAAGAAACACAAATGACCAGAATTCTCAGCAAGAACACTTTCAGTCAGGTGTTTCTTCTCTTTAACTCACTGAATTTCTAGAAAGTACATTAATTTCATGACTCATCTGACCAGACCACTCCTCCAGAAGAAAAGCTCCACAATTAAAGGCCAGCTTTCCCCAGGTCTTGGATAGATCTGTCAGTCTTCTGAGCAGCCACTTCTTGGACTGAGAATTTGATAGGCTACCTGGGGAAGATGGACATCTACTGTGGCTAGGATCTCTGGTTGTCTTAAGATTGTTTTCCACTCTTGCTCAAATAGAATATTAAAGTATTTGGCTGAGGAAATGGATCTATAGGCAAAATGAAGGTCTTTTGCAAACATGAGTAGCTGATTTCAATTCCCAGAACTAAAATAAAACAAGTTAATAAACAAAAGGTAAGTGTAATACCTCCCTGTAATCCCAACACAGGGTACAGGAGGTCTCTGGGACTTGCTGAACAGCCCAGATAAGTTAATCAGTGATTTCCAAGTGCAACAAGAGACCTTGTCTCAAAAGATGAGGAAAAAGTCAGGCGTGTTGATTCCTGCCTTTAATACCAGCACTTGCAATGCAGAGGTATGTGGATCTCTGTGAGTTTAAGGCCATCTTAGTCTACATTGTGAATTCTAGACCAGTCAGGGACTCATAGTAAGATCCTATTTCTAAATAATTTAGTAATAAATAAATAAATAAATAAATAAATAAATAAATAAGTGTAATGGAGATTACTTTCAGAGTTATGTGTATCGGTGTGAGACAGACATCACACACATACAGAGAGCTAGAGTTACAGATAAAGAGAGAGACAGAGAGAGAGAAAGAGAGAAGGGAAGAGAAATGGAGGGATAGAGAGAAAGAGAGAGAGAGGGAGAGAAAGAAAGGAAAGAGAAATGGGTGATAGAATGTTTTTATATTGACTCATGATCTTCAGTTCTTTGTTTTCCCAAGTTATGTTTCACACCTTTCTCCTTTTCTGTTCTCTCTCTTCTCTCTCTCTCTCTCTCTCTCTCTCTCTCTCTCTCTTTCCCTCTCTTGTCTTCTGTATAAATTGACAAAGATTCAAAAATAGCATTATATACTTTTTCATTTTTCTTTTTTTTACTGTTTATTTATTACTTCAATTTACATCTCCATCACAGCCCCCTCCCTCCACCCCTGTAAGACTCACTCTTTCAACCACCTCACCCTGTCTCCCTTCTCTCACCTATCCTACTCTTCTGGTGTGGGATGCCATACATATCAACTCCCTTCAGTTCAGCAGCCATATGAGGGCTAAGAGCTTTCTTTTGCACTGGGGGCCTACATGGCAGCTCCACTAGGGCAAAGTATTGCACAAACAAGTAACAAAGTCGTTGTTCCTGTTCCTTTCAGTCTGCTGGTTGTAGGATAGTTTTCCTGTACTATATTGCTAAAATCCAGTTATAAGTGAATATATGGTATGTGCATCTTTCTGGATCTTGGTTAGCTTACTCAGGGTGTGTTTTTTGAATTCCATCCATTTGGCAGCAAATTGCATGATTTCCTTATTTCTGATGGCTGAGTAGTATTCCATTGTGTAAATGTACCACACCTTCTTAATCCATTCATCAGTTAAGGGACATCTGGATTGTTCCCAGTATCTAGCTATTACAAATAAAGCCCCAAACTCATTGGCACAGGTGGCAGGTTCCTTAAGAAAACACCAATAGCTCAGGCTCTAAGACAAACAATCAATAAATGGGACCTCATGAAGCTGAGAAGATTCTGTAAGGCAAAGGACACTGTCACTAGAACAAAACAGCAACCTCCAGATTGGGAAAAGATCTTTACACATATCCCATGTCTGACAGAGGGCTAATATCCAAAATTTATAAAGAACTCAAGAAATTAAACACCAATAAAACAAATAATCCAATCAAAAATGGAGTATAGAGCTAAGCTGAGAATTCACAAAAGAGGAATCTCTAATGGCTGAGAGATACTTGAAGAAATGCTCAACATCCTTAATTATCAGAGAAATGCAACTCAAGACAACTCTGACATTCCATCTCACTCCTGTCAGAAGGACTAAGATCAAAAACTCAAATGACAGCACATGCTGGCATGGGTGTGGAGAAAGGGGAACACTCCTCCATTTCTAGTGGGAGTACAAACTTGTATAACCACTTTGGAAATCAGTCTAATGACATATCAGAAATATTAATATATACTTAGTGAAAATCTAAACATAAAATTGATTGAAGATACTGTGTAATTAAATCTAGATGAGTCTTTGTTAATCATTATTTCTTTTTCACGTTAGTCTTATAGTTCCTTTCTAATCATATTAATTAGTTTTAAACAGTAATTTGTCTCATGAGAATATAGGTATTACTTATGTGGATATGTATATGTCAACAGAAAAAAAAATCTTGAAAAAGTAGAATTGTATATACAATATGGGATACCAACATGCAATTGCCAGCATTCCTTGGTTTTCTTGTAGGTAGTTGCTAACTGCACATATATTTAAGAAGTTTTAGAAGAAAGTAAAAATAAAGACTGTGCACATATGTGTGCATTGGAACAACATTTTGTCTAAAATGTATGGTAAAGGTGACATGAAAATGCTGAATGTATTTTTCCTTGTATCACCCTACCTTATTCACATTTTTGGTAAATTGAGAATGTTTTTTTCTATAACTGTCTTCATTATTTTCTGAAATGTAATAGCATCACTCAATTCATTCATGTGATGGACTTCTACACATTTTACTTAATCATAGGTATAGTTAATAATTCTACATCTGGATAATTTGTTACTGACTAGTAAAAAATAAGTAATTTCAAGGAAACCATTTGAATACTTGGCATGTTTCTCCACTTTGTTATGTAAAAGATACTCTTGCGTGACCTAAGGAAAATATCCATTGGTATATCATTCAGACTTTAGACTGTTGAGGCACAAAGGACTGAATATCCCTGTGCAAAGTCCCCTGCAAGAATTATTGCTTCTTAAAGACCTTCATCCTGTATTCAATAAGCCACTGTTTTTTCTTGTTAGAGCAGGCCTTCCTCTCAATGAGCCACGTTTATGGGAATGTGTGTATATATATATATATATATATATACACACACACACACACACACACACTCAGTCTATCTTCAATTTTTTAAGGAAATAAACCACCTTCTATCATGTTCGTACTTTAGCAAAGCTGCTAAGGCTATTGTGAGGTGAAATATATTAAAGAATGTATATTTTTCTCTTTATTACAAAATAATATCATAATATTTTTATGCGCTAAAGTGTACAATGAATTAAAAGATTAGATTACCATAGTTCATGGTATTGTGTAGTGCAAGTTCCCTTACATTTAGGAACAGGTGTGACGACTTATTTTGTGTTTTAGAATGAAATCTGCTTATCACAATCTTGGTATTCTACTAAGTGGCAGTAAAACATGCACTTAAGTTTGCCTTGTAACTATATCAAATAGTAATTCAATGGTTTTTATTTTAAGTAATCAATCTTAAAATAACTAAGATATTTAGTAAGTATATTAAGTACTCTTTAAATTTTATTATAGGTATAGAAGAAATATACAGATATTTTGGGAGAATGCTGTATTGGCAGGCATGAATCTGTGTTTCTTTGCAGGTATTTATTTTTTAAAGATGAAATATAATGCTGTATCCTAGATAGTGCAAGACGCATTCACTTTGAGAAGACCTGGAGCAGTTAAGCATTCTCCATGGAAAAGAAGAAATATATGATCTTATGGCAACTGGCTACAAAGTAGCTGAGATTTAGTATTGCTATGACCATCAATAAACATTATTGTGACATAATCTGATTTTTAAAAATCTGTTATACATGTGTTGAGAAAACAAATAAGTAAATTGATATGTTCAGGATATAGTGAATAATTGGTGACTAATTGATATTAAATCACAAATTAAAATTTAAATGATAGTTTTTCTGAGGCCTGTCACTGACCAAACTGAACTTACAATATATAACAAAACATTTTAAAATGAGCAATATTTACATACTATAGCATAATTATCAGCCAATAAGAAAGCATCTAAGGTGTTTTGCACTTTTATTCAATTGTTATATAGATATGACAATTTTCAAATTGAATTCTGCTTTTCTGAAATCACTGATCACTTAAACTCAACTTTTTAATATCTATTGAACAACTACTTGTACTTCTAATTTTCTTATCATCATAAAGTGAACAGATAATATCAATGCCTATTTGATAGCCATATCATGCTTTACTATTTACTATAATTTTAAATATCTAAAATTCTAATTATTTTAGCAATTTTTACAAATGAAGGCAAATCAGTGTACACATTTTAATGCTTAGACATAAGCATGTTTTATAATGGATATTTTTGCTGAGTTTAGTACTTGAGTTCAATAGTTTATTATTTATTTACTTTACATATTTATTTTGGTGATGAAAACCTATTCTGAGATGGTACATTCTATAAATAATGTGGTATATTGTATTTGATGATATAGAAAAAACAGCATCAGAAAACACTGACACTATTCAGTTAGAGAGTAAGTAGAAAGTAGTGAGTTATAAATGAGAAACTAAAGTTTTTGATAGTGTTTTTGTCAGTATACTCAGAGTTCTTTTCAAGAGTTTGAGATAGAGATCAGAAAGAAGCAAGTGGCTGTGACAAATGAGTCTTTATTAGTGTTATTGTTTGAGCAGTAGAGGAAGGCCAAAGGAAAAATATCTCACAATGACTCACTGTAAAAACTGTACAGTTTTATTGGGCTGTTGCTCTTGCATAGATACACTGTGGTCACTGAATACATCCAAGGGTTTCTGCTGTACTCTATCTTCTATTCTTAGCACCAGTTTCACCCAGCTTTGTCATATGCTTGTGTGTTGAGTCTCCCTGCACTTGCCTCACAGGTACTCCCTGGTATACCACCACAGGAAAGTCATTCAGTTATTAATGGCTTTCTGTGAATGTGGGGTTGACATGAATCTTCCTTGAAAACTTGCTAGGATACAAGCAGTTGTAGAACCTGGCCATTAGTGGGCCATCTTATTTTGAGGGTTCCTTACATCAAAGATGAAAATCATGGTAGGGTTATGAGGTCCACTCCATTCTTTCCCACTGTGTTTTCTTTCCCTAGACTTTAAATGTCTCTACTAATCATTTTGCTGGATTTTTCCAGACCATTTTTCTAAATTTTTCTCTCCTGAGAGTGGCAATGTTGCCCAGTAGCCAAAGCTACACTGAGTCATAACTATAAGTTTTATGGCTTATAGTGTGGCATTCGTCAGTAGTGTTGGCAGCACAGCATTCCAGATCATCTGATTCATCCTATGTCTCAGGTGTGTTGGTCAGGAGTGTTCCCCTCCTCTTCTAATTATAGTGTTATAGTGTTATAACTATTCACTTTCATGTGATTAATTTTAATTCATGTCCTCTCCTTTTTGTCCAACTGCACTAGATTTACAAAATTGTTTTAAAAAACTGTAGCCACTTTTTTTTTTCCTCGTTGAGTATGTTTTTTCTTTATGACAGACTAGCTAGGAGCTGGCCATGTTCTTATAGTTGCTGTTGTTTTTCTTCTTCTCACAAATATAAAAAAAAAATTCCTTAGGATTTTTGACAATCTCTGCTGTGATTACCTTCAGGGATTGTGAAAGTATCTATTCTCTTTGTTTAGTTCTTCATCAATAGTTATTGCTGGCAGCGATATCACAAACCTATAACCATGTCTTTGGGAGGGGAACAAAGAGAATTGGGATCTCACATTCATCCTTATTTGCATAGTCAACAAGAAATTACCCTGAGATCCATAAAGTCCTGTCTCCAAAGCGGCAACAATAACAACAACAAAAAAAATGACTCAATGCACCTTCTAGAGCTTCATGGATCACCCTGTGTTGACTCTGTCTGGTAAACAAATGCTTACTTTAGTTTTCTCTGTGTATTGTACCCCAGTGTTTAATGTGCCTATGTGTTCAAGACAAATCATTAACTCCCATTATCTTTAATTTAAGTAAGTTAGTTCTTTGTTGTGAAAAGTAGATGGAGACTTCCAATTTTCCCTGGATTTAAATTCCTGCTTTCAATGGAAACAGAATCAGTGAATTTACTTTTGGATTAGGTATCTGGTTTTCCCTATGTTCTATCTTAATTTTGATGGCTAAAATTAGTTATGTAACTAACAAGTTGTTGTGGATTCATTTAAAATCTAGTTGCAACTAGATTTTAAAGAATAACAAACAAAACTTTAATTGCAGCACAGAATGGCATGGTTAGGCCAAGGCTTTTGGAATGTTATTTCTTTGCTTGATTTTTGTTTAGATATCTTTGATTTTCCTATATCAGGAGGTAGAAAGGATATTTTTTCTGGTTTGGCATTGCTAAAACATGGAGTTTTAAAGATTTTGGGCAAATTTCGAATTGTCGCTATAGTTCAAAGTTGCTCTCTGGTTTACAGAGTTACTAAAATCTGGGATTTAAGTGAAATATTTGAGCAGGTTGGTACTGGAACACACCCTTAATCCCTTAATTCTATCACACTAGAGGAAGAAACAGGCAGATCTCTGGAATCTAGACCACCCTGATTTAAACAATGAAGGCAGGGCAGGAACCCTGCTGATAAGAAAAGGCTGCTTACTAAAGACAGTCTAGAATTCAAAAATGACAAATTTTTCCTTGATGTTAAGTTTGATAATGTCCTTACTGATCTAATGCATAAATACACATAACCTTAAATTTATGTAAAGAGAAAGGGGTCACAAGCCAGTCTCCTTAGGTGTGAGGTTCCCACTGGAGAACTGGTTTCAAGAGGCATTTTGCTCCTAAAAGAGGTATATTAATTGCTGGGTATGGTGGTGCACACCTTTAATCCTAGAACATAGGAGGCAGAGGCAGGCTAATCTGTATTAGTTTAAAGCTAGCCTGGTCTACAAAGTGAGTCCAGGACAAGGATACTATACAAAGAAATCATGTCGTGGAAAAAAAAAAAGGAGAGAGAAATTGATATATTCTGTTAATCAATGTAAGGACCCAGAGTTAGGCTGGGGAAGAACATGCAAACAGCATGACTCTCACAGCCAACAGTTAAGAAAAGCTAACATAGAATACCAAATCATGCTGTTCTACACCAATCTCCTTAAGAATGGAGCTTCCATGGTAGGATTGAACCTCAAACTAATGCAAAATGGTTTAATTAATGTTACTGTTTAATAAGGGTAATTCAATTATTTAAATTCATACCTTGATCTCAAAACTTGGCAGAAAAGAAAAAACAGATTCCTTGTGTGTTTGAAGCCAATCTAATCTACAGAGCTCCACAGAGCAAATCAAGACAGCCCAAGCTACAAAGGGAAGCCTTGTCTCAATAAGGATAGATATAGCCACATAGAAATTACATCTCCAAAGAAAGGAGAAAAGTAAATGAAAGAAGAAATATATGAATGCATACTTTTGATCCCAAAACATGGGAGACAAATACAGAGACAGAATGGTTCCTTTTGAGTTTGAGGCCAACCTAATCTACAAAAATCAAGAACAACACAGAATGAACCTGTTTTAATCAATTAATAAATGTATGTCAACTGTACAGGAGAATACTTAAATTCCATACAGTCTTAGGCTCTAATTTCAATTTAAAATAGATTATATATATCATATATATGTAATATTATTATATGTAATCTATTTATATGGCATGAATAGAGACTTACAAGTGTATTTCCTCTGTTCAAAGAACAGAAGATATTCCTTAATTAATTTGTGCATCCTGCACATCCAAGGTGTTTTTGTAATTGCAGAACTATATGTTATTTGTGAGAAAATATATATTTTCAGAACAGTGGGACCAGAGTCCAAAGAAGACCAGACAACTAACCCAAATGATACAGCCTCATAGACTGCCTCAATAGCTGTTTCCTCGGAAATCTGCATCCAGAACAACTTCAAACAGCTTGCTGAGATGACCCAGCCTCAAAGACTGTTCCAGACATGACTTCAATAAATCCCTGAACTTTCCTACCCAAAATCCAGTTTGTGACTACAAATTGCTCAGGACATTCAAATTGCTGAGCACATAGAGACTGACTAGACAACAAATGTTACTAGTAATTGATTAAACATTTCTTTTCATTATATTTGGGCCCCCAAACAGGTTTTCTGCATCCCAATTCAGCAGGAAGCAGTTTTAAGAGAGAGATGTCCCATTCCCAAAAGTGTGGTGGATGATATATGTTGTTTAGGGGGAATTGTTACACATTCTTAAATGATCTTGTTAAGCAAGGTATCTAAAGTTAGACTTGGAGACCTCTTTTTCTTTTCTCTATCCTTCTTTCTCTCTTATAGGGGGAAAAGACTTGAAAAGAAAAAGAGGGGGGTATATGTATATAATATAGAAATAATAAGATATAAGGATAAATTATTGAATCTGCACTGAAACTCAAAAATATTGTTATTCTCAATAGGTTATCTTTCGATACTTTGGTATAGAATCTTGTATATTGATACAAAAATAAGGTTAAATTTCAAATCATTGATATACAATTTTATATTTAGACAAATATTATGTATATTTAAATTCTTATATAAGGTATTGTGCCTATACAAATCACTTAAAAGTACAGGTTTACTTCCAATCCTTTTATGGGTTGCTATTGCAATCTATTTAGGAGTCTGGATAATACAAGTTGACTGGCCAGTCAAGCTTCTGGTCATGTCAATACTAGTCTTAATTTATCACTAAATAGCCTTAATAGGCTAAACAGATAATAAATGTTTAAAAGTATGCAGTTTGTTTTTTCATAGATAGAAAATAGATGATAAATAGATACATTTATAAATAAAATAGTAGATGTCTTCAAAACCCTCAGAGGCAATCAGAAAATGGCATTTAAAGATGTTTTTATTATTTTAAGAATTGTTTCACTTAAGACAGTCTGTTCCTGACAGCTCCCATTTGACTTAGAAGAAGACAATCAGCATCAAAAAGAAATCTCCCATCAGGAGATAATTCGTCAAAAAGAAATCTCCCATCATGAGATAATTCCTATTGGGCAAAAATGCCCCTGCTCTCTCAACAGACTATATACAGTCCAAAGACAGACCAGAGCTTAAATACAGGTAAGTCGATGTCCTGATTCTGCAGAGACAGAATGGGAAAATCCTTCTTATTTCCTGCTGCATAATTTAGTCTGTAAAAAAAATGCTTGGCCAGAAGGCTGAAGATGATGCTCCAATGATATCAAGAGATATTTGGGACTGTCTAGGTAAGAAACTGTCATATTTCTTTTTGGAAGCTGCTCTCCTATGTTTCCTACTCACTCAAATAATAACCTTAACCCTTCTTATGTCTTTGATGTTATTGAAGGCATAATAGTTATAAATTTTCAATTGAACTTGAGTTGTTCAGGATTTAAAAGGATATTTTCAAGTATAAATAAAACTTTAGGATTATAAACATAGGATATGATAGAAATTATTTAGGTTCAGAACTGTAGACACACCAAGATAGATAGATGATTTTTTTCTTCTTCAAGATTTCCTGATACAAATAGGCTAACCATTATGTCTGCAACTTTTATATATGATTTTCTTGATTGTTTCATATTTGTTCTTATTTTTTTACTATATAATTTTTAAAAATTATCTGTTTTATTAGACAAAAGGAGGGAATTGATGGGGTAGTGTTAAGCATTCTAAATGTTAATTGGCCCTGCTTTCTGTCTGTTACTTACATTGACTATGACTGGTTAAATAAATGCTGAGGTCTGAGACTGGGCAGAGAGAAAAGTGGGACTTTCTGAGATTAGAACAGGAAGCCTGTTCTTTAGACAGAGGATTAATTCATTCCAGCCAAGAGAAGCAGGAAGAAAGAGGCACACACCATGGATTAGAAAAAAGAACCTCATTCCACATGTTCAGGAACTTTGGCATATTGTGGATGATGGCAGTCCAAGGGGATATATGTATATACTTAGTCATATTTGGGTAATAGAATTACGAGCTAGCTTAGATGGGCTAAGTAAGATTGCACAACTCAGGCCTAGGCTTGTTAAAATCCACATGGTGTCTGTGTTTACTATTTATAATGGCTACTTAAAGATTAATAGCAGCAAATCAATTAACAATAATATAAATACTGGTTAAATAGTTGAATTAGCCATATTTCTTTTCACAGATTTCTATCCACTATTATTTTATTTCATTTTATTTTTGAGATTATAATATAATTGCAACAATTCTCCCTTCATTCTCTTTCCTGTAAATTCACCCATATAATTCTCCCTACTCTCCTTTAAATTTGCACACACACACACACACACACACACACTGGCCTTAAGAACTGATGAATAAGGCTCACAGACTTTAAGATGGAAACATCTGTTGGAAACCAGCCATCCCCATGTACCTATACCAAGAGTATTAATATCCTTTTAAGAAACTTCAGTTATTGTTAAGTGTTTGTTTTTTATAGCTATTAGAGTGTTTCAGCTATTACAATATTCTTAGTTAGATTATACATTTTAGAATTAAGGTTTAAGTTTTAGGAATTAGGAACTTTATAGGTGATTGTTAAGTATTAATAAATATATGTGTTATAAATAAAAAAATTCTGTTACACATCAGAAGATGGAAAGATCTCTCATGCTCATGGATAGGTAGGATCAACATAATAAAAATGCCCATCCTACTGAGAGCAATATACAGGTTCAATGTGATTACTATCAAAATATCAACATTATTATTTCAGACCTAGAAATAATACTTCTCAACTTCATATGGAATAAAAAAAAATTAAAAAAAAAAACAGAAAAGCCAAATAAATCCTGTATAATAAAAAATAATCTGGAGGTACAGCGATCCCAGATTTCAAGTTATAGTACAGAGCAAAAGTAATAAAAAACAGTATGGTACTGATATAGAAACACACCAGTTGATGAAAAGAATCTAACTGAAGACCCAGAAATAAACCCACATCCCTATGCTCACTTAATTTTTGATCAAGAAGCCAAAATCATTCAATGAAAAAGGATAGCATCTTCAACAAAAGGTACTGGTTTAACTGGATATTAACATGCAAAATAATGCAAATAGACCCATATTTATCACCTTTTGCAAAACTTAAATCCAAGTGGATCAAAGACCTTAACATAAGGCTGGACACACTAAATCTAATAGAAGAGAAAGTGAGAAAAAGCCTTGAACTCATTGGCACAGGTGACAACTTCCTGAAAAGAACACCAACAGCTAAGTCTGTAAGAGCAATGATCAATTAATCTTCTGTAATCTCACTAAAATGACTTCCCAAATATGATTGAACAGGTGTGACACCAATGGCCATAACAATATTATCATTATTAAAACAGATATATCTAAATTTTAGGAGGCAAAAGTTGCACATGGCAAAGAAAATACATTTTTTATTATTGAACTTGCATCATCTCCACTAATATATTCAAGTTCTACTAATTTTCTTCTAAATTTAATAATTTCATCTTTTCTTTACAGCTAAATATAATCATTTGTGTATAGGTGCCACATTTTCATTATTCATTCATCTATTGCTGGACTCCCATGTTGATCCCACCTCCTTCCTATTGTGACTAGAGTAGCAAAAAAAATGCATATGGATGTGTTCCCAGGTAGAGTCTTTTTGTGTATACTTAGGTGTAGTATGATTGTATCACATGGTATTGCTAGGTTTGGTTTTTTTTATAAGTCTCCATTTTGATTTTTGTGGAATGTATAACAATTTACCAAATCCTATGCACATTGCAGGTGTGCTTATTGTCAGGCAGTGTTTATTGTCACTTTCTTCTTGATTGTTGGCCTTCTGACTGGGTTGAAATGGAATCTTATGGTAAATTTTAACATGCATTTATGTGATGGCAAATAATGTTGAATACTTTCCCTAATATTTTTAAGTATTTATGGACCATTTGTAAATCTTCCTCAAGAACTGTCCTGTCCATGCAGGTCATCCCAAAATGGTCATGGATGGTGGTGCATGGTCTCTCAGTGTGTGTGGGCAGAGGGAACAAGGGGGGGGGGGGGGCGGGGGGCCACATTGACTCCCGATTTAAATCTTCTGTATCATGATGATAGCAGTGTGATTGCTGGCATTCTCATTGCCATATTTTTTTTGTGAGCTTTTTCAAGGCACACCCCCACAACAGTCCATCCTATGGTTCCATGATCCCCATTGTTTCTCATGGCCAATGACGTCATCTATGAGACTTCTTAGCAAAGCTCTTTAATGGCAAATGTCCAACCATAATTGGCTTCACCCATATCTTTCACCTGATATGCCAAGCTTCTGCTAATCCAAAATCCCTATACTGCTAGATGATACATTAACTTCACTAACCCTATCACATATCCCCCTTTCTATTAAATAACTAATTTTCCCTAATACATGTATGTGTCTACAGTAAGAACAACCATATACATTATAAATGAATAGTTTATTCATATATAGTACAATACATAAACAAAATAAACATAAATTTCTATCTATATATAAAGCAATATTTACATCTTTTGCCAATCAAAATACAATAAAGCAAGATATGAAAAAAAAAAGTTTGAATTTCTCCCAATAATATAAAATAATATATACATAAAATAACCTTAAATCTTATCAATAAACACAAAACAAGTTTACTTTTCAAATAATCTTAAATTTATGAAATAAGCTTAACTATTTTTAATAATATAAAAAGAAAAGAAAGGAAGAAAGAGATCACTGAATCTACTCTTTTTCCTTGCCCAATATCAACCCATTCTTACATCAATTCATCATATCCATTGATCCTACATGATGATATCACAATATACAACATATAACAAAACAATTTTTTTTTTTACTTCCACCTTTAGGGATAGGAGGTGAAAATATACTTTTTGGGTACCCTTAAAAAATTGGTACAAAGGCCAATTCCTAGCAAAGCTAGCTGTAGCTTTTTTTGTTCAATCTCTGTCTGATAGATCATTTTGGACTAGCCTTTAAAATTGATTTGTGTGAATATTTTGAAAAAAAATAGTAATTGAAGCAGTTTGTTAGGCTGAATCATTTGGTCTACTTATCTTGTCATTATTGTCATTCAGTCTTTGGTTCTGAAAATATAAACTTTTTCTTGAAATTTAAGAAGGAGAAGGGCATATATTAATTTTGCAAGTCCATTTATCTCATAAACTCCATCATGATGGAACAAAATATTATGAACATTAGACAGTTAAGAAAACACACTTATCTAGTAAAGACATTCATGTCTCAGCTAATAGAAGATTCTCTCTGGTTAGCTCTAATCTTTATAAGTTTTGTTGGTAATCACATCTTTTCATTACCTATAGATACATATGCATACCACATCCCCATCTTAAAAATATTGCAAGTTTCCATTCTGAAGTCAAACTATCATTATACTATATTGGTTGATTTATTTCTTCAGTTTTTTTCTATAACCCAGTGTCTTTCAGCTGCAGTGGTACCCTTTCATCGACATTCAAAAAACTTAAAGTTAGTAAAGCATTATGTAGTCTGTCCCTGGGATTCCTTAATAACCCCTTTTGCTCAATAAGCATCTCCTTTAAGGTACAATTAGCTCTTTCTACAATTGCTTGTCCTGTAGGGTTGTGAGGTATACCAGTAACATTCTTTATATTATAATATGCTAAGAATTGCTTCATTTTATTAGATACATATGCAGTAGCATTATCAGTCTTAATTTTTACAGGTATACCCATAAATGCCAGTATTTCTAATAACTGTGTAATAACACAATCAGCTTTTTCTGAACTTAGAGCAGTTGCCCATTCAATCACTGAATATGTATCAATGGTATGATGTACGTACGTTTGTTTTCCAAATTTTGTAAAATGAAACACATCTATTTGCCAAATTTCATTCTTTTTAGTACCTCTAGGGTTACTATCAGCAGGTAATGGAATTTTATTATAGAAAGAACATGTAGGAAATTTAGAAATTATTTGTTTAGCTTGTTGCCAAGTGATAGAGACTTTCTGCTTTAAACTTGAGCTGTTAAAATGATGTTTCTCATGAAATTTTGAGTCTTCTAACACATTTCCTATTAATAGTTGATCAGTTGCTTCACTACCATGTGCCAATGGACATGAAAAACCTGTAAGAGACCAAATATGAGTAATATATAATGGGTTATTTCTGCTTCTGATGATCTGTTGCAATCGAACAAATAATTAGGTTAATTCTGAGTTATCAGTAATAAATTCATCAGTTTCTATATTTAATACAAATCTTTCTGCATATAGAGAAACTGTAAGTATATTACGAGGCTCAGAAAAATCTAATACCACCATAAGGATTGCATACAATTTTGCTTTTTGAACTGAGGTATATGGACTTTTGATTACCTTGCTGATTTTATCTTCCTTATAACCTGCCATTCCCTGTTTGTTTGCATCAGTATAAAAAGTTAGTGGATCACAAATTGATGTTCCCTTTACAATATAAGGAAGAATCCAGTTATTTCCTTTTGTTTAATGTATATGTTTTTTGGGGAATTTTTTATTTATCTCTCCCAAAGAGTTACTGCAAGCTCTTTGCCAATCTTTATTGATTACCCACAATGACATAATCTCAGCATTAATTAGTAAGAGGCACTATTATTTCAGCTAGGTCCATTCTGTACAATTGACATAGTCTTATTCTACATTTTACAATTAATTCAGTTATCTTTTCTATGCATGTTTTTAGTTTTTTACTTTGTTTATGTGCTAAGAAATCCATTCCATAATATTATCTTCCCATTGCATAATGAGTCCTGTAGGTGAATGATATGATAGTAAAATGACCAGAATGCAATCAAGTTTAGGATCAATTTGATCTACTTATGCATCTTGAAATCTTTGTTCTACAAATATTAACTCTTTTTCTGCCTCAGGAGTTAAACATGTTGAACTATTGAGATTTGAATTCCCTTGTAATGTTTGAAGTAAATTACTTAACTCATAAATACTTAATCCAAGGGTGGGTCTCCGCCAATTTTATATCTTCCATTAATTTCTTAAAATCATTAAGAGTTTTCAGTTGGTCTCTATGAATCTGTACCTTTTGTGGTCTTATTTTGTTAACCTACAACCCAAATAGCTGATATAATCGCCTCTTAGTATTATTTCAGGAACAATTTGCAACCCCCAAAGTGGCAGAATTATCTGTGTTGCCTTAAATAAGAACTCAAAAGTACCTGTATTAGAATCAGCCAACAAAATATCACCCATATAATGATAAATAATAGATTCAGGAAATTGCTTAGGAATTATTTCTCATGGTTGTTGTATAAAATATTGACATAGAGTTGGATGATCTAACATTCACTGTGGGAGCACATTTCAATGAAACCTATTGATTGGTCTACTGTTATTAAGAGTAGGTACAGAGAAAACAAAACTTTCCCTGTCATTCTTATGTAAGGGATTGAGTAAAAGCAATCTTTTAAATCAATTACTATTCCTTATTTTGACCATGTTCTGTAGAGTCAAGATACCTATCCTTTTGAGGTCTGAAACCAGTTCAAACTCTGGAAGTTGAAATTTGTAAGTTTTGTAATTGCAAAGCTATGGTATGATTAACCTTTTTGAAAATCCAATAAAGCAAAAAAGCAAAAGCAACATGACACATCAGTCCTGATTGAAAATATTCAGCAATAATTGCCATTATGTTGATAATCTCTGTCATACCTTCAAAACCTGAATTATCCTCTACTGCTTTGAAAACCAAACCACCCATAATGCTTAGCTGCGGTTGGGCACCACCTGTAACAGAATTTTTTTATTTATTACAAGTATATTAATTAATCCTTAACAATCACCTATAAAGTTCTTAAATCCTAAAACTTAAAACTTAATTCTAAAATCTATAATCTAACTAAGAATATGTTAATACATAAAACCACTCCAATATCTACAAAAGAAAAAAAAAACTTAACACTAACTGAAGTTTCTTGAAAGAATTTCAATACTCTTGGTGTAGGTCCATACAGATGGCTAGTTTCAAACAGATTTTTTTTCAATCTTAAAGTCTGTAAGTCTTATTCCTCAGTTCTTAAGGTCAGTTTATAAAATTAATCTGTTCAGACCACTGATGTAGGGTGGTCTTTTTAATCAGCCAAGAATTGTCTCCTCCATGGTCCTAGGGCTCAATTATTTTCAAGACGGAAAGCTATCCAAATCATCTCCAATTTGTTGTTTTGCTCACGGTTCTGATGCTCTGGAGTGCCAAGGTAAATAATTCCAAAGGACTCTGCCTTAACAAGTCTATGGCAGGTTTTGTGTTGGACTGCAGCAATCACGCACTGTCAAAGGTACAGTGATCTTTACCATCGTGGACTCCCGGCAGCTCAGTGCAAAACAGTGATGGACAGTGGCACATGGTCTCTTAGCATGTATGGGCAGAAGGAATGAGAAGGAGGAGGGCAGGGCTGGAGGCCACATGAACTCCGATTTAAATCTTATTTATCTTGATGTTATTAGCATGATTGCTGTCATTCTTGTTGCCATAATTTTTGGTGAGCTTTTTCAAGGCAAGTCCCAAATACAGTGTGTCCTGTGTTTCCATGACACCCATTGTTTTTCATGGCCAAAGATGCCATCTGCGAGGCTTATTAGCAATGCCCTTCAATAGTAAATGTTCAACCATAATTGGCTCCACACATATTTTATCTGATCCAAACATTTTTTAAGTGATAAATAACAAGAAATGGTTTTGGGAATTAGTAGAAAGAAAAATAGTATACACAAATGTCAATTATACCTTCAGGAGACATTTCAATGTAAGAAGAGAATGAAATGCATCAACATTTTCAGGGCTGTAAAGATGGTTCAGCAGTTGAGGGAAGTTGTTCTACTCTTCCAGAGAACCTGAGTTAAATGGCAATCAATGAATACAGAGAGACTGAGAATCAGTTTCTACAGGCAGGAAGTAGTGGTTATTAAAATCTAGTGATCAGTCCTGAGCACATGTCCCTATGAGTAACATGACACCAAGTCAGTAGGATACATACACACACACACACACACACACACACACACACACACACACACACACACACAC
>CAJQZJ010032480.1:865118-887320 GCA_907164525.1 Lophiomys imhausi
CACACACACACACACACACACACACACACACACACACACACACACACTTTGTGTGTGTTTGTGTTTTACATTAATTAAACAAGAAGTCATGAATTTGATAGGAAATGGGAGATGACATGGGAGAACTTATGGGGAGAAAAAGGTAAGAATGATGTAAAAATAGTATTCAGATATGAAATTCTCAGAAATATGAAAAAATAAATTGAAAGATTTTGTGCAAAAAGATTTGGAGTTAGTAAGATGGCTGAGAAGATAAAGGTGCTTTCTGTCATACTGATGACCTGAATGTAGTCACCAGACCTCACATGGTGATGAGAAAGAACCCAAGTAGTCTTCTGATCCCCTCATGTGCAGCCTGGTGCATTTCTCCCTCAAAATGAGCAAGCAAATTTAAAAAAAAGATAAAAAGATCTAGAAATAGATTCAGATATTAACAACACTTGCTGTTTTGGGGGAGAATCTCAGTTAGGTTCTTATGCTTACAGAGTGACTAACAAACATATGCAACTTCAGTTCCAGGGAATATGAACTCTTCTTCTCAATTCCATGGGTACTATATCCACAAATTACATATATGTACAAAAATACTGGCAAACAATACACATACACATACAATACACATACAATAACACAAAAATAAGTATTTACATTAAATTTTTAATTAATTCCCCATGTTCCCATGTACATACAGAATATTTTAAATTGAGATCATAGTAGATCATAAAGCAATCTCAGAACATTTCCAAGAACATTAGTACCACATAATTAGTCTATCTATGTTTTATGACTGGAGTGAAATTAAATCTATCTATACAAAGAAAATGAAGTAATATAATAACAAATCTTTACTTGTTGTCCAACATTTCGTCTGAGTTTTCAAATAGGGAAATTTAATTCTTATTTAGTTTATGAATTTTTATAATAACCTCTGTATGAGTCCTTTGCCAATAGATATACTATAAATCTCTTTTCTCATTCCATCACTTTTTTGTATTGATGTTTTGGCAGATATTTAATTTGAATATAGTATAATTATGTTTTTCTTATATGTGCTATTCAAAAAATATTCACTCATCCCTATCTGATATAAATTTCCCTATTTTTTCCTGTGAAAGCTGTATTTTTTAATGCTTAAATTTTTACTTTATCTAGAAAAATCTCTATCACTATTATGAACAATCAAAATAAGACTCACATATTTTGCTTATGATTCACAATACTGTTTGTTGAAAAAATCATTATTTATGAGCTGAACTATAGCACATATCGTGAACCTATCACTGTCTGTTGGATTTTAGCTTCTTTTATTTATTTTTTATTCTGTTGTTCTGTTTTTACTTCCTGGCTAAACACAGCAACATATAATGCTTTTTGTAATGATCTTAAAATCTAACTTGTGAGTTCTATGGCTTTTTGTCTAGCTGTCTCAGGCTCTACTTCTTTTTCTTTTTTCATACCTATTGGATCCTTCTAACCAATGAAAGACAACAGACTTGGATTTCAATTTTGATTACATCAAAATTATAGAATAATTTAAACACAAATATCATAGTTCCCATGTTGCATCTGTCTCTTCCTGAACATGCATGTTGCTTCCCTCTCTTCACTCATACATTTATTAAGATCTGTTGAATAGTTAGTGTACTGATGGATTTTAGGAGCTACATTACTTAGAATTTAATATTTCCTTTTTCATATTGTATTGTTAAGTTTGAATCAGCTGTACTTGTCACTTGTAAAAAATATAAAAAATTAGTATTGA
Organism: Lophiomys imhausi; assembly: GCA_907164525.1. Taxonomy (NCBI): domain Eukaryota; kingdom Metazoa; phylum Chordata; class Mammalia; order Rodentia; family Muridae; genus Lophiomys; species Lophiomys imhausi. The sequence goes on from CAJQZJ010032480.1 coordinate 866,881, forward strand.
GAGCAATGAAGGACACTATTCAAAAGAAAGTGGAATGGATCTTTTCATTCTTTACCTAGTTAGCTTCTGTCCATTTTGAGAATAGTTATTTTTTTATTTATTTTTTATTTCTTCAAGTTACATCTCAATCGCAATCCCCTCCCTACTCCCCCCTCCAGTCCCACCCTCTTCCACCTCAACCCACCCATCCCCTTCCTTTTTTTTAAGTTTAAGGTATATCTTCCCCCCCCCAACAGCTCCCCCTTTCAGTCCAACAAAAGCTCTTTTCTTATAACAATAAATACAATACAAAACAACAAAGTGTTATCTCTACTGAGTTAAGGTATACTCATACATAGTAAAACATTGACTCTAAATACATCTGTGAATGTCTCAAAGAAATTGACATTTGAATCACTGGACTGAGTAATGAAGATTCATCCTCATCAATGCAGTAAGAAGCACAGTACACAGTTATTTGAGTTCACAGATAACAAAAATAAGCAGCAGAAAATGAAGTTGAATCCATTCTCTTCTCAAACTAGGAACCAGACTTTTAGCCTTTTGAGCCTTGTTAATCAGAACTCCTGGTTGTCATGCTTACTTGATGATTTCTCTACCTAGACATTCCCAGATTTTAATTGCAGAATGAGTAATATTACGCCTCCAATTTGCGTGGTTCATAGGTTTTCAGACACAGACCCCATATGAATCTGTGATCATACAGCATACAGTAGGAATGTCACAGGACTTCAGACCTCTATAATTACGTGAGCCAATTCTCACACCAATTACTTTATTTGTGAATATGCTTTGAATATACACTGAATACTGATCTGTTTCTCTGAAAACTGACTAATACACATTTCTTAATAATAAGCTTTCTTATTATTGACTCAGTAACAGCACACTGAAACCTGTCACTTTATAGTTTGTTTATATACTTAAGGTTTTGATGGAAGCTATGTCAAATTCACAATCATATCATCATTGAAAAAGAGCCCCAATTTCAATAATGTGATCAAGTTTTTAAGACCATAAGGGAGCAAAGTTTAAATGAATTTCCCATTTCTGATTCTATCATTACATTTTTTACCATCACCAGCAAAATTCATTTTGGAGAATAGCATATGTCTCATTCTATTAATTACTAAAATATTTAAAATGTTAACTTAAAATATCATATTCTCCAATAAAATGAAGCTTTTATTTTAATGCTAATAGAAAAGTTTTAAGATTTTGCTGATTATGACAATTTTTTTGGATTGCTTGGAATAAAATAAACATGATTTCAGAAATATATTTATTTTATAGAGTAGTTGATGCTTTTTGTCTATGTTTTGTGTGTTCATTTCTTCTCAAAATAAATAAATGAGAGATAATGACAACTCATGAGTTGAATGTATAGCATGTGAAAACAATTGTAAAAAGAAAGACAAGTAATAATGATATGTGAAACTGACAATTTAGTGTAGCTAAAGCTTGATTATTAATAAGATGTGAGTTCTAATGAAATGCAGAATAGTTATTTTTGAAGATTAAGTGGATGATTAAGCCTAAAATTAACTAACATAAATAAAAATATTTTTAAAGAGAGAAGTGTTTTTTTACATTAAATTTATCCCAAGTTATAATTGCCTGGAACATTTTGTAAAGGCTGCTATGCTTTGCTTTTGATGACACTCCATTGATTTTATCATGGCTTTGTTGTTGCTGATGATGTTAAAAGCTTGTTATTACAACTTAGCTGTTTCACTAATTTCTAAGAGCTATTTATGACTCACTGATTGGTCCCTTTTGTATCATCCTGTGCTTACTTATGTCAGAAGAAACTATTTTCTTATCCTCCTGATAACATTAAATGTGATTTCTATGAACATTTTTTTCTGCATTCATTACCATTTCTCTTCTTATTGGATTAGCCTTCACTCATTGTTTTACTATTTTAGCCTTCACATTCAAATTTTGTCTTGTCTTCAAATGTCTGCTTATTCTAAGATCTATTTTTTTTTTTTTTTTTTTTTGGTTTTTCGAGACAGGGTTTCTCTGTTTAACAGCTCTGGATGTCCTGGACTCGCTTTGTAGACCAGGCTGGCCTCGAACTCGCAAAGATCCGCCTGCCTCTGCCTCCCAAGTGCTGGGATTAAAGGTGTGCGCCACCACCGCCCGGCTTCTAAGATCTATTTTTATATGTGAGAATGGAACATAAAAAATGACTGTCAGTCCCAGGTTGTGGAATTTTTTTTTTTGATGACTCATGTCTTCTTTAAAAAAGAATGAGTTATTTTATTTATCTAAGGGTGTACCAAATATCTGTTTTTAGTAATACATTGTATGGTGGAGATGTCTTTATTTTATTTCTATAAACAAATCCTATCTAGAAATATGCATATAAATTTTCAGAGCAAAAGAGAATTCACACAGACACACACACAGAGAGAGAGAAAGAGAGAGAGAGAAGAGAGAGAGACAGAGACATAGAGAGAAAGATACAAAGATGGAGACAGAAACAGAACAAAAGGATTTGTGTCTAGTAAGTCATCATGTTTAACTCCATCCTACTTTGTATACTCTTACTGCTGAAATTCCAACTTTTACACTTGATAATTCTATATCTTGAGACTTTCTGGAGAAAGGAAAGATTAACTCACTAAATCCTTAGCTAGTTTAAAAATATGTATTTAATTTTACTTATGCATAAACTTATGGAGATATGAAACAGGTACCTGCTGAGGTCAGAAAAGGGCATTGGATCCTCCAGAGCCAGTGTTATGCAAAACTGTGAGTTTTGCTATACAGGTGATGGAAACTCAATTTGAGTCCTGTGGAAAGAGCATCAAGCATTCTTAACCACCAAGTCATCTCTCTATTCAAAATGTTTTCCATTCTTTTTTTACTGTTTACTTATTACTTCAATTTACACCTCCATCACAGTCTCCTCCCTCCACCCCTCCCAGGCTCACCTTCACACTCTCCTACCTTCTCCCCCTTTTCCTACCTATCCTACCCCTCCAGTGTAGGGTGCCCTACATAACGGCCCCCCTCCAGTTCAGTAGCCATATGAGGGCTAAGGACTTCCTCTTACACTGGGGCCTACAGGGTAGCTCTACTAGGACAAAGTATCCCACTAACAAGTGAGAAAATCTATGTTCCTGTTCCTTTCATTCTATGGGGTGTAGGATAGTTATCCTGTACTACATGACTAAATAAAGCTATAAGTGAATATATGGCATGTGCATCTTTCTGGGTCTGGTTAGATTACTCATGATGAGATTTTCTAGTTCCATCCATTTGGCAGCAAATTGCATGATTTTCTTTTTTCTGATAACTGAGTAGTAGTCCATTGTGTAAATGGACTATCCATTCATTGGTTGAGGGATATCTGAGTTGTTTCTACTTTCTAGCTCTTACAAATAAAGCTGCTATGAACATAGTTGAGGAGATGTCCTGGTAGATTGGTGAGGAATGGTTTGGATGTATACCCAGGAGTGGTATGGCTGGGTCTTGAGATAGCTCAGGCTCTAAGTCCAACAATCAATATATGGGACCTCATGAAACTGAAAAGATTCTGTAAGGCAAAGGACACTGTCACTAGAAAAAATTGGAAAAGATCTTTACCAACCCCACATTTGAGAGAGGGCTTATATCCAAAATTTACAAATAACTCAAGAAATTAAACACCAAGAAATCAAATAACCCAATTAAAAAATGGGGTATAGAACTAAACTGAGAATTCACAAAAGAGGAATCTCCAATGGCAGAGAGACACTTGAAGAAGTACTGAACATCCTTAATCATCAGAGAAATACAACTCAAGATGACCTTGAGATTCTGTCTGACAAATGTCAGAATGGCTAAGATAAAAACTCAAGTGACAGCACATGCTGGCAAAGTTGTGGAGACAAGGTAAAACTCTTCCATTGCTAGTGGGAGTACAAACTCATACAGTTACTATGGAAATCAGTCTGATGATAACTTAGAAAACATTGAATAGCTCTACCTCATACTTTTCCCCTTCTTATCAGTTGTTGAATTAGCAAGGATCTTATACTTAGAGGCTACTATTTTCAAGGAAACCATTGTTCTTTCCTTCTCTATCTTGTTTTTATTTTTTTCTTTTTAGTTTATTGGCTTTTTTCATCTACACAATTGATATCAATTATTTGTAGGTCTGCACTTCTATCAGTTTTAAATATATAGGCTCAATCTTGGGAGAGTGAGAATGTATTCACTTCTAATGGATGTGTTCACTCATTCAAACGATGAGTGTTAATTTTTGAAGTTACTTCTTTTTTAATTTAAAAATCACAATTTCTTGTTTTTTTATTTGTTTCTGTTTTTTAATTCTGAACTTTTTGTTTTTAATTCTGATAATATTCTAGTTTGTGGGTTTTGTTGTTTACTATCTAAAGGCACAGAGAAAAAAAAAAGATTGAGGAGGAGTTGATGGAGTAAGCCATAATCAATATTGATATTGTATGTATGTATGTATGTATGCATAAAACATTTTTTATTTACTTTAAATCTTGGTTGCAACACTTCTTCTCTCCTCTCTTCCCAGTACCTCTCCCCCACATCCAACTTTCGTCCCGTTCTAGAAAAGTGGAAACCTCCCACGGATATCAAACAGCCTGGGCATAACAAGTTGCTGTAAGATAAGGTGAATCTTCTTCTGTGTGGCTATACTGGGAAGTCCAATTAGGGAAAAGGATTTAAAGCCAGGCAAGGTGGGGGATCCAAGATGGTGGTGGCCCGCGCGGAAGCATTTTAATCTCGGGGAAAACAGTAACAAAACAACAAGTGTTACAAGACGCTGTACAAACAAATCTGAGAGACTCGACCACTCTGGGTCTCACCCAACTACCCAGGGAGCACTAAACGTCCCTGGGTAGGTTGCTCCCTCCCACTCTCGGACACACAGGGAAGGTGCTGAATCCAGGAATCGTGATCCCCCTCCCCCACCAGGAGAGACACAATGGGTAAGTTCCAATCAAATACCCAGCAGGCAGATTCAGACCCCCACACAGGGATACTCTCCAGCCTACTTGGCCACCCCAGGTCTTGCACAGATGATCCGGCTATATGGCAAAAGTTTGTGGACCCATGGAAGTGCGCGTGGCTTGGCTACAGGGTTCCGTCAGGCTGCAGATTGTGATCCCCTGCTGTATACTGGAACTTAGTAGACTGTGACATCACTTGCCAGTTTCCAGACCCAGGCCAGGGGAGCGGCAAGGCTATAGGGGTGAAGGCAGATTTATCCACCACAGGAGCCAACCCTGGGCAAACTGTGAGGTATTTACAATTATTATTGGACTTTTTTGCTAGTACTGGCCCTTTCAGTGGGGAAACAGAGCTTACATGTATACAGCTCCACCCCCTGGATTAGTTTGGTCTCCACCTAGGAGGCAGCGCTGAATGACTAACCTTACAGGGGTGGAGTAAGGCAATTTGACTACTACACCAAAGCACCCCCTTTGGATCCAAGTCCAGAAGATAGCTAAAAACTTCCAAATGGCCAAAGGCCCCAGACAAAAAAAAAAAAATCAGAGCAGAATGACTCCAACAAAAGAAAGCAATGCTATTTTGTCCAGCCTGGACCACCTCACCACAGCTGAAACACATGAAAACGATGACAATTCTACATTATGGCAAGTGATAGAGTCCCTTCAAAAAGAATTTAAATCTATGAAGGAATTCAAAGAAGCCACAATTGCACAAATGAAAGCAATGGATAACATCATTAGAGAACTTCAGAACAAGGTGGCTCAACTTGAACAAGAAAAAGAGAGGGCAATGGAAGACTTCCAAAAAGACAAGCAAATTGGAGCAGGAAATGTACAAAACAAATAAAATCACTCGAGACATAAAACTGTCAATGGAAACAATAAAGAAAACACAGTCAGAGTTAAAAATGAAAATGGAGAATCAAGGGAAGAGAGCAGAAACTATGGATTTGAGTACCAAAAATAGGATTTAAGAGATGGAAGACAGGATCTTAGGCATGGAAGATTTGATGGAAGAAATCAAAACAACATCCAAAGAAAATGAGAAAGCTAAAAAAATCTCTCACCCACAATATCCAAGAAATCAAGGACTCAATGAAAAGACAGAACCTAAGAATTATTGGCATAGAGGAAAGAAAAGACTCCCGACTCCAAGGTTCAGGAAATATCTCCAACAAAATCATAGAAGAAAACTTCCCAAACCTAAAGAAAGAGATGCCAATAAAAATCCAAGAGGCTTACAGAACACCAAACAGATTAGATCAGAAAAGGAACTCCTCTCGCCACATAATAATTGAAACTCCAAATGTAGAGAACAAAGAAAGGATATTAGAAGATGTAAGAGAAAAAGGCCAAGTCACATACAATGGCAGACCCATCAGAATCACACCTGAATTCTCCTCAGAAACTTTAAAAGCTAGAAGGGCCTGGACAGATGTCCTACAAGCCCTGAGAGAACATAGGTGCCCAGCCAGACTACTATACCCAGCACAACTCTCTATCAACATAGATGAAGAAAACAAGATATTCCATGACAAAATCAAATTCAAACAATATCTCCCCACAAACCCAGCCCTACAGAAGATCCTAGAAGGAAAATTCCAACACAGAGAAGATAACTACTACCAAGAAAATCGAGGAAATAGAAATCTATTCCTCAAATATGACCCAATATACACATACGTCCCTTTGGACTGCTATTCTCTATGCTATGCTGGTGTTCCAGGCCATGTGGAATGATCTTCTTTCACCTATCCCAAAATGTGTGTCTCCTTCTTCTTCTTGTTCTTCATCTGACAGCTTCTACACACCAACTCATCTGCCTCAACTGTCCGAGCATCTTATTCCTGCCTACCTCTGACTTTGCCCAATCTCGGGCCTCAGTATTCATTTAACCAATCATAGACAAACAAGGTAACGCAGCATTACTTGATGTACAGAAAGTAAGCTTCTGGGAGCAGGCTAATTAACATTCACAATACATAACATCACCCCATCAATTCCCTCCTTTTGTCTAACAAAAAGGCTAATTTTTTCACTCGTATAGTAAAAATAGTAAAACGAATATGAAACACTCAAGAAAACCATATATAAAAATTACACATATAATTTTTAGACTATTTGTATCAGACAATCTTGAAGAAAAAGTCATCTGTCTATCTTGATTTGTCTAAAGTTCTGAACTTAAATGTTTTCCATTGTGCCCTATATTTATAAACCTAATGGTTTTATTTAGATTTGAAAAATCTATTTAAAGCCTAAACAACTAAAGTTCTATTGAAACTTTATATCTATTATATCTTCAACCCATCAAAGGCATAAGAAGGGGTAAATGTATTATTTGAGTGAATAGGAAGCATAGGAGAGCAACTTCCAAAAAGAAAAAAAATGACAGTTTGCTGCCTAGATAGTACCAAATATCTCTCGATACCATTGGAGCATCATCTTTAGTCTTCTTGCCAAGTATACCTCACAGACTAAATTTTACAGCAAGACATAAGAAAGATTTGTCCACTCTGTCTCTGCAGAATCAGGCCATCCACTTACCTGCATTTCAGCTCTGGTCTGTCTTTGGACTGTATACAGTCTGTTGAGAGAGCAGGGCCCTTTCTACCCAGTAGGAATTATCTCCTGATGGAGATTTTTGATGCTCATTGTCTCAAATCAAGTTAAATGGGAGCTGTCAGACACTGACTGTCTTAGGTCAAACAACTCTTAAAATAATTTTAAAAATCTTTAAATGTCATTTTCTGTGCACTTCTGAAGCTTTTGAAGATATCAATTTATTTATGAATATATCTATCTATGTTGAACAAGCAAACTGTATATTTTTAACCATTTACTAACTGTTTAATCCATGAAGCCTATTTTGTGATAATTTTAGACTAGCTCTGTAAATTAGATTGGCCTGGAACACACAAAGAACCTATTTTTCCTTGTCTCTGCTTCAGAAGTCCAAGCACCTTAGTCCTGCCTACCTCTGTCTTTGCCCAATCACGGGTCTCAGCATTTATTTAACCAATCAGAGACAAGTACAGTAACAAACCATTACTTGATGTTCAAAAAGCAAGCTTATGGAAGCAGGTTAATTAACATTTAGAATGCATAGCATCAACCCATTAGGTGACAAGGTAAAATATGGAATAAATTAGTGGGTTTAAAATTTCTCTTCCAGGTATAACTAGGAGTCACTGGGGAAATAGCATTTTCACAGATGAAAATTAAATTCATAAAATGTAAATTTTGGGGCCTTTTCATAGTAACTGTCATAAACTGCTTAGAATAATTAAGAAATACAAACTAATAGTCATTCCTATGTAAAGTAAAAACTTGCATCCTTTTTAAAAAGTTGTCTATGCCTATTGATCCTCAGTGATATTTTGCTAATAACTGATATTTCAAAATGATAGATTTTGGAGTGGCATATTCTAATGCTTACAAACACATCCAATCTTTTCTAACATTTATGAGTATTTGTATTGCTATCACCATTTATTCATTTAAGGTATATATTCTTAGTACAATGTCCATAGCTGCTAAATCTGAGACTTTGAAATATATCAACATTTAACAGGATTATGATTAAATTCATTTGATGGCATTCAATACATACAATCCGAAGACATAATGCCATGAAATCCGAGGAAAACAAAGTAGGAAATTATTTATGACCTTTCTCTGACCTTTTTTTCCCCTGTAAATGTAATTAAATCTTACAAAAATTCTCTGATTGTTTTCTAAAGTCAGCCATGTAAGTTACTCAAATAAGTCTTTAAAAAGTCAACGATGACAAATATTACCAAATTATAGGTCCAGGCTACCTGCAACTCAAAACCTAATATTTAGTATACAAGAATTGGTAGGAGGGAATTTGGTACCAATCCTGAAGACAATGGAAAGATATCTTTTCAAAAAGTATAAGAGGGTTTTTGTTTTGTTTTTCAAGGAAAGAAGACCAGGAAAGTAAGATTATGTGCCCAGGGAGGTCTTCATTCTCCAGTGAGTATGTTCTTTTTCTTTTTTTTCTGTGGAACATAATATAAAATAATATTTATGAAGAAGTCACATCTATACTAAGGATGTGACAGAATTCTTATTAGAAGGGAGCATCATGTTTGTGCAGAGATAATATATTATACATTGAGAACCAAAATTATCTTAGGTTAATTTTAGTTTCTATTAAGATTTATGTACTTCCAACTTCTGTATTGGACTTACAATTATCCTAGAAACAAAAATAGGAATTTTGGATATATTCTTAACCCAGAAGCCAAGATTGTGTTTTAAAACTTATGTAGAAAATTTGCACACTCTCCTCTAGACTTCCCAATGTTTCCTCTAATATGTTTGACCAATTGATTTATGATTTTCTTCTATTATGTTTTAACTATAAACATTTATGGAAATTCTTCTAGATGCAAGTATACTGTATACCTTCCTATGTACATGATCTAGTACTGCATACTCAAACTTACACCAGAAAATGTAAAATATGGTAATTACTTTGGTGCAAGAAAAATGTTTCATTCAATTATTGCAATAGAACTTAGTTTCTCTCTCATTTGTCTCCATATTAATCTAAATCTTCAGATCATTCTTTAAATTTCAATAAAATGTATAGGTTTCATGGTATCTGATACATAGAACTAAAGACTGAAAGATATAATATTAATTAGGTCATCAGAGGTTCTGGGTTTGAAAATTCAGACATCTTTAGCAGTTAATATTGTAACCAATTGTTAGAATAGCTATTTTCAAGCAATCCAAAGAGAAATAAAAATGTTGGAAGCTATGTTGTAGAGAGAAAAATAAAGGTGAGGGACAGCGAGCGATAGAGAGAATTCTGTTTGCACAGTGGCAAGGACCTAAAAATCAGATTGTATAAGTTATTATTTCTGTTGATGTGACAAAACTTCTTAGAGTAAAAAGTTAATTTTGGTTCACAATTTGAAAATCTCCATCAGGAGATAACTCTTTCTGGATATAAATGTCTCTGCTGTCCCAACAGACTATACATAGTCCAAAGATGGACCGAAGCAGGTAAATCAATGGCCTGATTCTGCAAGGACAAAATGGGCAAATCTTTATTTCCTGCTGCACAATTAAGTCTGTGAGATATGCTTGGCCAGAAGGCTGAAGCTGATACTCCAGTGTTATAGAGAGAAACTGGGAACTGTCTAGACAGCCAGTTGTCTGTCATTTCTTAGTTGTGGAAGTTGTGTGTTTTGTACTTCCTTTTTATTCAGATATATTTATCCTTCTCAGGTTTCTGATATGGTTAAAGATCACATAGTCTTACAGTATGTTTTAAATTCTTTAGGAACTAAAGGGATGTTTTGGGTATAAGAAGATGTTTTTAAGATGATAATGAAAGTTAGGATGGAAATTAAGTTAGGTATAGAACTTTAAATTCATTAAGATAGATAGATAATAGAATATTTTTTTTTGTTGCCAAGTACTTATGGACTAAACATTGGGAATGCATGTCATACCTTATAGTTTTCATAATTGCTTAGTAATTGTTCTTATTATATTTTATTGTATTTATTATAAGAAAAAGAGTCCTTTATTGGACTAAAAGTGGGAGATTGAAGGAAGGTCGTATGCATGATTTTCAAAAGCTGATTTCAATGTGCTGAGATCTGGTTAATGCCCTATCTGAGGCATTCACTGATTGGATAATAAAAGTTGTTGATGGCCAATTAGCTGAGCAGAAAGAATATAAGAAGGCGGCACTTCCTGGGGAGAAGAAAGTAAACTTGGAAAGATACAGAGGAAGCCCTCTTTCTGCCAGAAGACAAGGAAGCAGAAAGATGTCTTTGTGTGGGCTTGGAAGATACAGCAAGCCTCATGACCGGTGGGGAATAGATGATCAGGTTAACTTGCATGAGCTAGTTGAGAATCTGCCCAGCTAAGGCCTAAGTGTTGAAATATTAAAAGGTCTTGGTATATTTATTTTACAGGCACAGAAATCCCGGTCTTGGTCTCAGGCCTTATCACCAGAATACCTAAATCCAGTCAAGTTTCCAAATAAATCCATTCTGAAGGCCTCCTGCCAGGCCCCCCTGGCCTAATACAAGAGTATATGGATATTATTAGGGTTAGTTGTTAGGTAATAGGTGTTTATAGTTATTAATAAATATATTTGATAATAAAGTTTCAGCTTCTGGTATCTTCCATCATGCCAGTAGCAGAAGCTTGAATCAGCTAGTCACATTGTATCCATAGTCAGGAAATAAAGAGTGATGAAGGTTTGTACTCAGTTGTCTTTGTCTTTTCTAACCAAGCCAGATGCTAGCCTAAGGAATAGTATAGTCCATATTTGAGGTGTATTTTCAAATCTCAACTAACTTCATCAGTATATTTCCTCACAGGCATGCCCAGAGGCCAGGCTCCTACATGACTGTACATCCTGTGAAGTTGACAATCAATAATGCTCATTCTACAACACTTTACCAATCTTCTTATCATGCTTCTTCAGGAACATATGCTTTTTCATCAGACATGATGTATATGGATATTGCTTAACAGATTTTATTATGAAGTTTATCATGTCACAGAAGCTATACATAATGTACAATTTTTATATTAATTATGATTTATTATGGGACCTCACCATAAATCTATAATAGGAAAAAAGTATTTCCTTTTTCTAATAGACTACTGAATATATAAGCTGTAGATTATACTATATATACATATATAGTATAATCTACAGCTTATGTATTCTATTTATACTTTTCTACAAGAAACAGAAAATTCTGATCTCAACATATTTATTTTTAAGTTTGGTTTTGGCTAATACAGGACTATCATGTCATAAAGATCAGGAATATTATTAATTAATAATACTAAAAGGCTGCATAATGTCCCCCCCTTCATAATTCCATAGCCTTCTATCTTGAGGAAGTCTGTCATCCCCAGGAATACCCAGGCCAACAGGCCCCCAGGAATACCCTGGTTAGTCTCCATCCCACATTTTCCTTGCCTACCAGATTCATGTGGGTCACATGCAGCAGTGATCCACCTGGGGTATAGCCAGAAGAGGTGAGCTGCATATTGCCCTCTAAAACTCCATCACCTTCCAGCCTGAGGAGTCCTGTCAGGCCCCAGGAACACTTGGATCGACCCTGCCCTACGTTTCCCCTGATTGTCAGTTCCAGATGGGGACAGCCTGCAGAAGTGAGCTCCATCCCTTTCCATTTTGTGGAAGCCTACTGGACTCCAGGAACATCCATACCCACAGGGCCCAGGAATACTCAGGCTCAAGATTCTACCTGATTCCTGAGGAGTCCTGTTAGCATCAGAAACATCTAGCCAACACCAGGGAAAGCCAGATAGCTAAAGACCAGCATGAGAATATGCTACTTGAACCCAGGTCCAGAAACCTTGTGGGGATAATCTGGCATAGAGTCAAATGACACAGACTCCAGGCGTCTGGTAAGTGGTAAAAGCAGACTTGTTGATTATGGAAATGATGCAGACATTTTTACCCACTCCCTGAATCCCCTTTGCTACTTGACGGTTTGCTCCAGTTGTGGCTCTCTCTCATTGGTTAATACTCCATTTCCATTTGATGTCATCATCCTCTAGGCTCAAAGACCAATTTCAGGTTGGCTCTAATTGGAAATCTCAGATATGCATGCTTGTGTTGCTCAACAACAGGCTTTGTTCCTCTGGCAGGAACACAACCAACATGAGCCAGGGCAACATGGCATCACCAGATCCCAGCTACACTATTACATCAAACCCTGCATATCCTAAAAATATCAAAGCACAAGAAGAAGACCTTAAAGCCAATCTTATAAAGATAATAAAGGACTTTAAAGAGGGAATGAAGAAATCTCTTAAAGAAATACAGGAAAATGCAAAAAAATAACAGATGAATGAAATGAATAAAATTGTGCAAGACTTGAAAATGGAAATAAAAGTAATAAAGAAAACACAATCTGTGGTAATGGAAAACCTAGGGAGGAAAGCAGGAACAACAGACACAAGCATCACCAACAGAATACAAGAGAAAGAACAGAGAATCTCAAACATGAAAGATTGTATTGGGCTGCATAGGCATTGATCTTTGTATATTGATACATAATTAAGAATATATTTAACCACAATTGAATAGATCTTTGTATATTGATACAAAATTAAAGGTAACGCTTCATAATGGTATCATACCTAGAGATACTTAAAAATAAAATGTGAAGCTCTGGCCTCTTGATACCAACCGTCTAAAACTATTTAGGATAGTTAATTAAAACAAACTCCTAGTCATGCAAACATGTCACTTTGTTAGCTACTATGACAGTCTATCACAGATATTCTCTAAACTACTCAGTAATCAAGTTGTTAAGAGACAAGCAACATTTTCTTATCTAAATACAAGAGATGGATAGGGCATCTTCAAAAACCCCAAGAGATCTGCAGAATATGGCATTCAAAGATGTTATCTTAAATTAAGATTTTCTTTTTTTTTTGATATCGAGACATATCAGCTCCTGACAGCACCCGCTATTCTACTCCAAGTAGAAGATAAGCATCGAAGAATCTCCAGTGTGAGATGGTTGAATTAGTGGCAAGCCTATCTCTTGGCATGAAAAAACTCCTTGCTCCAACTGCAGACAGACTGCTGTCCAAAAAGGACAAAACTTGGTAGCAGGGAAGCCGACAGCCTAGCTCTGCCAAGACAGGGTAGGTAAGTCCTTCATAATCCCTGCTCTACAATAAATGTCTGTCAGAGAAACAGGACCCAAAGGCTGAAGACTGATGCAGGAATGTATGGAGAGAAAATGGGAACTGTCCAGGAATGTATGGAGAGAAAATGGGAACTGTCCAGGCAGTCACTGGTATGTCATTTCTTAGTTTTGGAAGCTGCAGGCCCTGCACTTCCTATATAAGCAGATATATTTATCCTTCTCAGGTCTCTGAGGTGGTTGAAGAATAGACAGCTAGAGTCTCATAGTTAAATTTTGAGTTGTTTAGGAATCAAGAGGGTGTTATAGATCTAAGAAGATACTCTTAAAATTGTGTTGCAAGTTAGTATGAATGTTGAGTCAGATATAGACCTTTAAACTCATGGAGATGGTTAGATAGTAGAATGTTAAAGTCAGGGGCCAAATATGTATAAACTGGACATTGGGAAGGTATACTGGGCCATTTAACTCTCATAAATTTGGCATATTTATATCTGTTGTTTTTTATAGTATTTACTGTTATAAGAGAAGGAACCATCTGTTGGACTGAAAGGGTAAGCTGCTGGGGGGAAGAAGGTGGAAGGGCGGGATAAGAAGGGGGAATAGGGAAGGGTTTGTGACTGAGATGTAACTTGAAGAAAAAAAATAAAGTATTTAAAAACAAACAAACAAACAAAAAAAGATATTATTGAAAAAAATCAATACTTCAATCAAAGAAAATATTATATCCAAAAAGTTCCTATCACAAAGTATCCAAGAAGTTTGGGACAATGTAAAGAGGAATTTTCAACTTGATATGGAAAAATTAAAAATCCAGGGTAGTGAAAACAATCCTGTACAAGAAAAGAACTTCTGAAGGCAGCACCAACCCTGATTTCAAGTTGTACTACAGAACAATAGTACTAAAATCCACATGATATTGGCATAAGAACAGATGGATTTATCAATGAAATCAAATCAAAGAACCAGAAAACCCACATACCCATAAACATTGATTTTTGATAAAGAAGTCAAAACCAAACAATGGAACAAAAAGAAAGCATATTCAACAAATGGTGCTAGTCTGTATATAAAGATGTATGCTTGCATGTAGTAGAATGCAAATAGATCCATATTTATGATCATACACAAAACTTAAGTCGAAGTGTATCAAAGACTTCAACATAAACCAGATACCCTAAATCTGATAGAAGAAAAAGCAAGGAATAGCCTTGAGCGCATTAGTATAGGAAACAACCTTCTGAATAGACTACCAATAGCTCAAGCATGAAGATCAGCAATAAATGGGATCTAATGAAAGGAAAAAGCTTCTGTAAGGCAAAGGACACTGGCAATAGGACAACCTGGCAGCCTACATATTGGGAAAAGATATTCACCAGCCCTACATCTGACAGAGGGGTAATATACAAAATATATAAAGAACACTAGAAATTAAACACTAACCTACCAAATCATCTAATTTAAAAATGGGGTACAAAGCTAAACTGAAAATTCTCAACAGAAGAATTTCTAATGGCTGAAGAAGCATTTAAATATATGCTAATCCTTAGTCATCAGGGAAATGCAAATCAAAATGACTCTGAGATTTCATCTTACACTTGTCAGAATAGTTAAGATCAAAAACTCAAAGGACAGTAGATGCTGGTGAAGATGTGGAGCAAGGGGAACACTCCTCCATTGCTGGTGGGAGTGCAAACTTGCACAATCACTTTGAGAATCAATCAGGTTTTTTCTCAGAAAAATGGGAATAGTTCTACCTCAAGAACTAGCTACAGCACTCCTGGACATATACCCAAAAGATGCTCCACCATACCATAAATACATTTGTTCATTGGGACTTTATTTGTAATAGCCAGAAAGTGAAAACAAACCACATGTCTGCAACCAAAGATTGGATAAATGAACTGTAGTACATTTACATTATGGAATACTACTCAGCTATTAAAAATAAGAAAATTGTTAAATTAGCAGGCAAATGGATGGAACTAGAAAAGATCATCCTGAGTGAGGTAACTCAAATCTAGAAAGACACACATAGTATGTAATCACTTATAAGTGAATATTAATCTAAAGTACAGGATATCCATGCTATAATCCATACACCCAAAGAAGCTAAGTAACAAGGAGGGCCCAAGGGAGGATGTTTTAATCTTACTCAGAAGGGGAAATAAAACAGACATCAGAAGTGGATGGAGAGAGGGAACTCGGTGGGAGAGGGGGTGGGGAATAGAACGAGGTGGAGATCACATATAGAGAGGATTGTGGGGTTGCAAGTGCTGTGAAAGACAAAGGAAATCAATCGTGGGGGGCATTTTGGGGACAAGCTGGAGACCTGGCATTGGGGAGGCTACTGGGAGGATATGGAGATGACTCTTGGTGAGACTTTTAGCAGGAGGTGGTATGGAGGCTGAAGTGGCCACATCCTGTAACCAGGCAGGACTTCCATTGTAGGCTGGGGGACCTAACTCACCCACAAATCCTGCTGTGTGAACAAGATGTGAAGGAACAAAGATGGAGCAGAGATTGAGGGAATGGCCAACTGTTGGGGTAGTGTTAAGCATTCTAAATGTTAATTCATTGGTCCTGTTTGCTATCTATAACTTATATTGACTCTGATTGGTTAAATAAAATGCTGAGGCCTGAGACTGGGCAAAAACAGAGAAAGGTAGGACTTCCAGAGATTAGAACAGGAAGCTTGCGCTGTAGACAGAGGATTAATGCATTCCAGCCAGCAGGAGGAAGGATGCGCACACCATGAACGTTAGAAAAAGGAACCGCATTCTACATGGCCAAGAACATCGTCATACCATGGAGAATGGCAATCCAAGGGGGCGTATGTATATATGGGGTCATATTTGGGTAATAGAAATAAGAGCTAGCTTAGATGGGCTAGGATTGCACAATTCAGGCCAAGGCTTGTTAGAAATCCATGCAGTCTTTATGTGTCTATTTATAATGGCGGGTTAAGGATTAACAGCAACCAAAACAATTAAATATAACCTAAATAATAGTAAATTATTTAATTAATTATTTCTACAAATGGTGTCCAATGCAATTTAATTATATTTTTTACAGCCAACCAATAACAGGCCCAACTTGAGACCCACCACATTTGAGAGTGCCAAATGCAGACACTATTAATGATATTCTGCTATGCTTACAAGCAGGAGCATAGCTAACTATCATCTCAGAGGTTTCATCCAGCAGCTGATGAAAACAGATGCAGAACCCCACAGCCACACCTTAAGTTCAGGGAGTTTTGTGGAAGAGTTGGGGGGAAGGATTGAGGGAGCTGGAGGGGGTCAAGAACATCACAAAAAAGACATACAGAGCCAACTAACATTGGCCCATGGGATCTCACAGAGACTGCACCACCAACTAAAGTGCACGCATGTACTAAACATAGGCCAGGTACATGTATGTAACTGATTGGCAGCTTGGTCTTCATGCAGGTCCTGTAACAACTGGAGTGGAAGTTGTCACTGACTTGGACTCTGTTGCCTGCCTTTGGATACATTTCCTCTAGCTTTGCCTAGTTTACTTTATCTGGCCTCAGTGGAAGAGGATACCCTTAGTCCTATGAGACTTGATGTGGTTGAGAGGGTTAGCACATGGAGGGGTATGGTGCCTTTCTGAGGAGAAGAGGAGTGGAGAATGGGGGAATAGTGTGGGAGGGTGAGACTGTGAGGAGAGGAGGGAGGAGGCTATGACTGAGATGTAAAGTGAATAAATATGTAAATTAATTAAAAAGAAGAGAAACATAAACACAGACAAAAATATATGACATAATTTTAATATTTTCTAAAAGACATAGCTTAAAAATTTAATAAAATTAACTACGGGAAATCAATCAGTTATCTGTTAGAATTTGTTGGTTTCAAGCACTTAGAAATGACCTTTTAAAAAATCAATCATTCTTTCATTCATAGGCTGGGTTATAATATTTATTCACTGATGAGTTAAACTACTGTTTTCATACCAACCACTAGCCAAGAATACATTGTTTAGAGTGTAGAAAAGGTTAGAAACTATTTTTGGTTGCTCTGATGAGGGGGTGTTATGTTTAGATAAATGCCTCATGAATACTGGAGGAAAGAGTTACGTAGTGTTTCATGATGATTTCTTCAAATTTGATGTGAAGAGCAAAGGAAAGTGACATTACCATAAGTGTATGTATGCATAAAGAAAGATGAGAAAGAGTGTGTTTGTGGGAGAGCAGGAGAGGGAGATAATCACATGTTCTTGTTTCTTCAAATGATACATATTGTGATTTTCTTAGATGTTTAACATCAATATGGCCTACATATTATTTAAAATTTTTTCTAACTCTAGAATATCTATCTTTTCCACGTTAGAAATTGGTATCAACAGAAATTAGAAGTGAATGGAGGATAAAATCAAGATATTGAAAAGGAAAACAGGATAAACCAAGAACAATGAAAGAAATGAAGTTTTCTCTACAACTATCAAATTGTTTTGGTAGGTACCATCAAAGTAAACCCAAAGATGACTTGAAGTTATGAGCCATCTTTGAAAAATATGCATTTATTCTAGTTTTTCTGTTTGCGTAGATTTATAGTTATAATTAAAATCAGGTATAATAAGGGCAGCCATAAAACATTTCCTCACTTTGAAAGTTACAGTTTAGTACAAGGAGCAGCGCAGTGGTTTTGATTTAAAGAAATAATTATTTTGTATCATAAGTATTATATATTGCATCATGATAAAAATCTAGAGCATTAATACATTTTATATGAAGGACTTGAGGTCATAACCAGGGTATATCCAGTTATGTTTAGCAAAACTCTATAAAGCAATGGTTCTCAACAACTCCTTGAGGTCATATATTTACATAATGATTCATACCTGTGGCAATATACAGTTATAAAGTAGCAACAAAATAAATTTATGGTGGGGGGTCATCAAAATATGAGAAACTATTAAAATTTCTTAGCATTAGGAAGACTGAGAACCATTGTTTTAAAATGTTATACTTCACATTAATGGTAAATTTAAATAGAAAAAAAGTTACATGCATAAAAATGTGTTGCAAGTTAATGAAAGTTAATAATAAAATGCAACTGAATAATAAAAAAGTTAGCTCAGAAATTCATAAGTTAATTTTTCTATCAAATCATATTATATATAAATATAAATAATATAAATTATAGATAATACAAATTATTCTATCATTCAATAAACTTAAAATGTATTTTATAAGATTATTTATAATAATTTGTCAATTTCAACATGTGCTTAGAAAGTTCATATTAATCTTAATTTGTTCAGGCAAGGATTACAAAGTAGTATATAATTACATAATTTAATCCAGTGGAATTTATTTTCTATTGAGGGGCAGACAGGTTCAAACATATATTCACTATTTAACATGAAATGTCTTGGAATACACTAGGTATCTCAGGCTAGCCTTGCACTCAAAATCCTTAGGCCTTTGTCTTTTTAATTTTAAGTTAAAGGCAGTATCATCACATCAACTTGAAAATTTCATTTGTTGTCAGTTATCAAGGTAAGAAGTCCCAAATCAGGGTATTATCAATGTATCAAGGATGAGTTCAGAGTTGAGAAGGCTTTCTCCCTGTCTTTCACATAGGCATCTTCTCATTATATAGACACACAGCAATCAAGAGTTTCCATGAAAATCATTTTAGTAAATATAAGATGATTGTTAAAATTAGGACTGGTAAGATGGCTCTGTGAGTGTGTGCCATAAAGTCTAAGGACCTCATTTTGATTTCTGGAACATACGTGGTAGAAGAAAAAAATGTACTCTCAACCAAATTACCCTCTAACTAATACTGGTACTCAGTGGCACACATATATTTGCACATGAATATCCATAAGTATAAAAAATAAATAAATGTGTTAAGGAAGAAAATTCAAAATGATTATTGATTTACATTTATTTTCAGCATATCCTAGAGACTGAACTGATAGAGAATTATAAACACTATGATCCTGGTATATGAACAGACAATCAATAATTTAAGATTAAAGTTGAAGTTTTAATACACTGTATGTTATAAGAAAACCAAGACACAAAAATTCTAACAGGTAGGAAAAATTTTTAATACTCATGATGCACTTGACTCAGCAAGTGTTAAGTAAGAATAGATTTAAATTCTCCAGTATCTCCTTTGTGGTATCAAAGTCCATTTTTCATGATGTAGACAGATTTATTTTCAGTTTTTCATGTAAAATCTTAAGACACCCATTTAAATTAATTTGTTATAATAAACTTGTAAACAGTAAGAATTTCTCCAAATATTCTATTTCTAGTGTATATGTTCTTTTTTTAATACATTTTTATTAAATATGAGTAATATATTATTCATAACCTGTTTCAAATTGATATATCAAATTGATAAGTGTTAACAAAGAAAAATTTAGTTTTTCTACATCAGAGTTTCACTCACTATACAAACCACTAAAGGCAGCCCCTACGCCCAGCAATAGATGGGCAACAAAGCCAACTCAATGGTATTTTTGTAGTTTTGTTTTGTGTTGTTTTGTTTAATCATAATGCCTGGTCTGGGCAGTTTTTTTTTAAAAAGTGTTCATGTATTTTGCTTCTATAATACTGATTCTGCTTTTGTGTTTTTATGGGATTTTTTGCGTGTGCCAATGTGTGTGTCTTTGCATCTTTATGTGTTTCTTGTGTTTGTTTTCCTTTGGCTTTTGTGTATATGTTCTTTACCTCTACCTGTAGGGGCTGATAGGTTAATATAAGTTAGATTTAGTGAATAC